>MU790714.1:0-46866 GCA_027886635.1 Lentinula boryana | reverse complement strand
TTATCAATGGGGATTTACGGCGGAAAGTTTTCTTTTTTACAAATCAATTTCCTGCCATAATCACGGCCTCAATATATTCAATCCTGCGGAGTGATAGAGATCTTGAATCCTTTTCTGCTCAACTCAGCGATGATCCATGTTGACTGTGTGATATTGCAGTTGAACAGCGCCTCAATCTTGGCCTTATGTAAGTTCTTTGCTCACAGGTGCTGGAATGATCAATCTTTTTGAATGACAACAGTGGTGTTGGCATACCAATTGGTCCCCATTAATTTTTGCCAGTGGGATTGTGGTCATAGTTTCTTACTAGCTACCAGGCTGATGATCGAGATCCTCATCCTCTTCCCCGAGCTCAATCTATAATAGATAGGGTAAGGTGAAGTCGTAAACTTGCTGAGCTGCGCCCTGGCCGACAGCTTTTGACCTATCCGGCAACGTAAGAGCTCGAGCATGTTTCGGTGCGAAAAAATACAGAAGTAGGAGCTTTCAACAGCCTTAATTATTGTTTTTCCTTGAATATCACTTTGCTTGTCTCGTTTCACGGCAGAGTACTAAGTAGGATACTTCAGTAAAATAAGGGCGATATATTCAGGGCGCTTATCCGGCTTTCATCGGCCCATCGGGTCAACCAGCAATCAGACTTGCTGCGCCTCTGGCGTCAACCCTGAAGTAAGCCCGTGTCTGCAACGACGATGATCCTCAGAGCACTCTGGCTGTCGCTGGCTTCTTTATCAATTCTAGCTGTCCAAGTCGTGGCTCAGGACCCAACTCACCAAATAACTTCCTTCGAAAACCTTCCCGGAAAATTGGTATTCTTGGAGGATACCACGGTGCGTATCAGTCTCAAAATTCAAGCAAGCATTCATACGGACATTTAATCACAGACTGCGTTCTATCTTGATGATTTCGAAGGGAACTTACTCATTACACAAGACGAAGGAAAGTCATGGAGTTCAGCGGACACGATTCCCGCAGGAGACGCAGCTATGGTCATTGAGCATCCTTTTGAGAAAAATTACGTGCGTGGACGTGTCATATCACTGTCTCGATGCTCATTGCTACCTACAGGCCTTTGTGCTGACACGAGGATACACACATTACCGAACCGAAGACCGAGGAAAAACTTGGAGGCCATTCGATATGCCTGTCAGGCCAGCGTTCGTTGCTCAACCGCTATCTTTCCACTCGGACCCAAAGAAATATGGATACATACTGTATCAAGGAACCGCATGTGATGAAGTCGGATGGGGAGCTGTATGCCACGATGAAGTGGGTGCCAATTCGAAACTTTGAGACAATCTACAATTTGCTGAAATGCACTCATCAGACTTATTACACCAAAGAAGCTTTCTCAGATGAACCAATGCTTCTCCTATCAGAAACTACTAGGTGTCAATTTGCACACAGTACGGTCGACTTCAAGCATGAAGCGCATTCGGACTTGATCTACTGTGTCGCGTTCGACACACTCGAAGGAATGCACTCTCTGTCTCACAGCCGACTATACTCCACTACTACTTTTTTCGACGAAGACATGATCGTTGAGGACCTCGGAATTGGTAGTAAAAACGCACGAGGTGTTTTTGCGTTTGCTATCGTAGCAAAATATGCTGTAGTCGCACTGAAGGATATGTCAGCGGACAGCAATGGAGAGATGCTGTTGTATGTTACAGTGGATACCAAGACTTGGGCAAAGGCACAATTCCCTCATGCGTCCTCTGCGCGTTTGAGGGAAAATGCTTATACTATCGTCGAATCGACCACACATTCACTAGCAGTCGATGTCGTTCTTCAGGACCAAGGCACCATCGGAACGCTCTTTGTCTCGAACTCCAATGGAACGTTCTTCGTACAGAGTCTGAAGGATACGAATAGGAACGAGATGGGCTTTGTAGATTTTGAAAAGCTTTATGGCGTTGATGGCGTGGGGATCGCGAATGTCGTGGCTAATGCAGAAGAAGTTGAAGGACGAGGTGCTTCCAAGCTACTTAGAAGCGTCACCACCTTCGACGATGGGAGTAACTGGTCCCCATTATTACCACCCTCATATGACTCCGACGGCTCACGAATTGATTGCAATCCTGGTGATGATGACTGTGCCCTTCACCTCTGGTCTGTGACTGCTCCGCACAATTTTGGAAGAATCTTCTCATCTCCTGCTCCGGGTATCGTCATGGGTGTGGGTTCGATCGGGAAGACGTTGCTTCCATATGAGGACTGTGATACATTTTTGAGTACGGATGCAGGATTGACCTGGAAGATGGTTAGGAAGGATGCGCACAAGTACGAGTTTGGAGACTCTGGAAGTGTTGTCATGGCCATAAACGACGAAGACGGCGTAGATAACATCATATACTCGCTAGATATGGGCGAAACCTGGTTAGTCCATTCGCTGCGCCTCACCTTTGTACACTAATCTAATTGCATCACACAGGAAGACGTACAATATTGGTCTTAAACTTCGTGCTCGTGCTCTCTCTACCGTCCCCGATTCGACCTCGCAGAAGTTCCTCCTCGTTGGCCAAGTCTCCCGTAAAGATGAAAATTACAACAAATACGGTAGATACGTTGTGGTGTTCTTAGACTTTGCAGGGATCAGGAACAGAAAGTGCGAAGAGAACGACTTTGAAAGATGGTATGCGAGGTCAGGGAAATCGGAATGCTTGATGGGACACAAGGTTTGATTTGATCGTGCTGCTTCTGGTATTTTTCGTTAATTGTGCCTATTCAGCAATGGTATCGTCGCCGAAAATCAACAGCAGACTGCTATGTAGGCGATAAATTCATCGATCCTGTTCAACATGAAGACAATTGCGAATGTACTGATGCTGATTATGAGTGGTGCGCTGTCGCTCTTCTCTCCTGCATTCTTTACTAACGGGTTTCGTATGTTCTTTTCATTAGTGACTTCAATTTCGTCCGTGACGGTAACGACTGTGTTCCTGTTGGACCAGAGCCGATTCCCGCTGGAGTGTGTACGCTTCCGAGTCAAAAATACATGGGGTCTTCTGGATGGAGGAAAATCCCCGGTAATACGTGTACAGGAGGACGCAAGGATGAGAAGGTCGAGAAGGATTGCTCAAATGGTGTGTTTAATTTATCGCCTGCTTCTGTGTCACCACCAACCCGATTCCGTAGCTCAACCTAAAGAAGGCGAGATCATACATCAAACTGTGCGCATATTCATATGAACCTCGAAGTTCGCTTTGCTAACTAGCCTTGTAGTTTGAATTTCCCAGTCAGATTGTCCAGCATGCTTATTTCCGCAAACATCCTGTAACCTGTTCAGTCAATCTGTCTTTCCATCTCTATACTAAACTATATCCCAGACCATTTTGGTACGCTTACATGACAACAGTATATGGCAATCTAGCAACGAGGGCTACACCTGGAGTCAGCTCTTCCCTGATGAAAAGTTCCTTGCTTTCTATCACCACCCGCACTCTTCCGACCGCGCCTACCTCATCACCTCTGAATCATACTTCTACTCTACTACTGACGCTGGTCGCTCATGGAATAAATGGAACGCTCCTGCACCACCAAATACTTTCCGTGCTCAGGTCATTCGATTCCAACCTGAAGCTGATAGGCTCATTTGGACCGGCAACTTACAATGCAACACGGGTCTGTTTGAGGACTGTCACGCCACCGCCTGGTATACCCGAGACCATGGTCGGTCTTGGAGAAAGATCGAAGATTATGTTGTCAACTGTGCTTGGGCAAGTGACACGAAGCTGAACGCGGATCCAACGGAAATACTCTGCGAGAGTTATCAGCGAAAGGAGGGCAATCAGAGGTTCTTCCTGCAGGACAATCCATTGGAATTGATTGAAGGCCAAGGGTACTACTCCAAGAAAAAGAAGCTTTTCAGTCAGGTGGTCGGGTTTGCAAAGTTTTCGGAGTTTTTGGTTGTCGCGGAGGTATGTTTTTTTTGCTATCTGGATTTCGTTTAAATCCTAATCGTGCAATATGCAATATCAATGTAGCTTGCGTCTTCTGGTCGTGCGTTGGAACTTCAAGTTTCTCTGGATGGTGTGAACTTTGCTACTGGAGAATTCCCGCCAAGTATGCATCCTGAAACACACGTATGTCGCTTCATCTACCCTTCTCCAGCACTTGAGTCATTGATTCAATTGACAGGCTTACACTGTCCTTGAATCCTCTACCGGGTCCCTTTTCATCCATATGACAATGTCCGAACCCCCGAGTCCGTATTGGGGCACTATCCTCAAATCAAACTCGAACGGAACGTATTTCGTCGTATCGCAAGATCTTGTGAATCGTGATGAGAGGGGCTATGTGGATTTCGAAAAGATGATTGGTCTAGATGGGATCGCGTTGATTAATATTATCGCCAATCCATTTGATGCAATGCTTTCTGGGAGGAAGATGATTGCGAGTAGAATTACACACAATGATGGTCTGCCTCCACTTTCCTAGGAGAAGAGGGATTCTCTCACTGACGATTCGCGTAACACAGGGAGTACATGGAAGCCATTGAAGCCGCCGACTGTTGACTCTGAAGGAAACCCATATTGGTGTGATACAACTGTATCTTGTTTATCCTTTTGTTTTCATCTCTTCATGTTTAACACTGTCCCTCCAGGCTTGCTCTCTACATGTCCATGGTTACACCGAACGAAGAGACCCGAGAGCCACCTACAGCAGCCCCTCCATTGTTGGGCTCATAATGGCTGTTGGCAATGTCGGCGAAGTTCTCGCGCCCTACACTGACAGCGACACTTTCCTAAGTCGTGACGCTGGTTTTACTTGGGAGGAAGTTCACAAAGACGCCCATCTTTGGGAATTCGGCGACTCTGGTTCTATTCTTGTCATGGCGAACGATGAAGAGCCCACAGATCATGTCTTGTTCAGTACAGATGAAGGAGCTAAATGGCGCGAGTACAAATTCACCAATGAGAAGATTAGGGTCATAGCGATTGTCACGGTCCCTTCGGATACTAGTAGGAGGTTTATATTGATGGGGCAGTATCCCTCGAAGCAGGCAGAGTCGGTGGTGGTGCATATTGATTTCTCGGCGCTTACGGGCAGACAATGTAAACCCTTTCTCTTGGCAACTCTCATTGAAAAGCTCAGCACTGTTTGCATTTTCGCAGGTATTCTGAAAGTTGAGGATCCAACTCACGACGACTTTGAATTGTGGAGTCCCAGTGAGGACCGTAACGAACTTTGTCTTTTCGGTCGTCAGGTAAGCCTAACTTCCACAAGATGCAAACCCTCAGGTACCCATAACAATTCAGACGCTTTACCATCGTCGTATTCGGAACACCAACTGCTACATTGGAGATCAGCCCAAGGAAGAAGCACGGATTCAGAACAACTGCGCTTGCTCTACGGTTGACTTCGAATGGTACGAAATCTATATTTTCTCATTTGTCTCTCTCACAATTCTACAGTGAATTTAATTACATCAAGAATGCGAATGACGAATGCGTCCTTGCTCCAGGAACAACTCCTTTACTGAATGATGAAACCTGCAGAGCCGGTGAAGAGTTCTGGTACGAGCGGACGCCATATCGCAAGATATCGTACTCGAGCTGTGATGGCGGTCACCGGCCAGATCGTGGCAAACCTCATCCATGCCCCGGGTTGAAGCATCACTCAGGATGGTTTTGGTGGTTCGTTATCCTCATCTCCTTCGGTTTGGCTGGGTTGGTTGGGTTGTACTTTTATCGTCGCAGTGGGGTTGCTCGAGGGTATGTGTCTTCTCAAATGTCAACGCCAAATGCTGCTTACCTGTATTCGTATCCTAGAAACATCAGGCTTCCTACCGACTTAAGATCAAATCGGGCCTTCGAAGGTGACAGTGGTATTTTATCAACATTGGCCTCAGTGCCATGGTTCCTCGTCGGACTGGCTGGGATCGCCTGGGAATACGTCGCATCGAATGTGGAATCGTTATCGAATTCATTCCGGAATCGTAGAGGATACCGGAATCTGCCTGCTGATGAGGATGCACAGATTCTAAGGTTCGAGGACGAAGAGTAGTAGAAGGCTGAGGCTTGGAACCTGGTTCAGACATAACACAGTTGCCTTACACTATCTCAGCACCGGCTCATCATGCAGGATTCAACACGGGGTCATATCCAAAATCAAAAACGATGGGCGTATGGCTGCGATAATATGGTTCAGAATGACGCTCTGACGTATCATAATTTATTCACTTCACAGTAAAGTTGTAGAACCCGGCCAGAATGCTGGAATAAACTGAAAATATTTCATTTACTAGTAATAAGCACCTATCTATATATCGGTATTCTTCGGAGTAGTTCGACGAACCCTGTCAAAGCCACAAATTAAGACCATGATTCACATAAGTAGGAAGATGCAGGACTACTCTTGGCTTCTTCAATCTGTCGGCTCTCAATGAATGCTATGTCCATCTTTACTCTGACTTATTCTCCAAGACTACTCTATAGAGGCTCTGTGGCAATTTGACAAGTTGCCGCATAGCTAGGAATCATGACGAGTACAAAGACGCCGCAGATCCCAAAGCTGGCGTCTGGTCAGTAGGAGGCTTTCGCAACCAGAATGGACCTGTATTTGCACCTCAGCAGGGTATAATTACCGTGGTTCCACAAGCTCACCAACAGGATCGTCTTCGTCATGGAATATCGTCGTCCAAGACCCCTGTATATATTTCAGTTGTGAACGTAGATGGCAGCGGTTGTTTGCTTACTAGAACCCCATATGATGAGCGAATACCGCCTACTTGAACACCCTCGGAGCTGTTGATAGATGTAGTCAAACTTAGTTTGAAGAGCATGAATGAAAAACAAACCTCCAAATCGCTTGACCTTGCTCCCCTGAAACCTGTAAGAATAGAAATAACTCGTCATCATCGTGAGAGGACTGGAAAAATAGAAGAAACCGCCTACGAAATGCCATCGAACTTGGTTGTCATCGGTCATACAAACATAACCGTTAATGGTAGACGATCCGTTGGAGGGCTCTGCAATGGCCCCAAGAAAGTATATTCGGGGACGTCCAGGATGATTTGGGTCCTCCTTTACGCTCGTGACTTGTAGAGTCAATCTCATGGAGCGAAACATCTCTTGGAAAGCGGGACCTGTGAGGAGCGACTCGCGGAATCCACCGGTCTCTATACTCTATCAGGACTCATTAGCTGATATGGATAACTGGTCTTGAAGTCATACCGGAATATTATTATAGCCTTGATCATTATGAGTGAGTGTTGAACGATGAGCTTTAGTGAACCTGACGATGCTCACGAAGAAGAAGCGAATGGTCCACAAAACAAAACGACACAGTCCACACTCCATTCACGCCTGCCCAGTCCTCCTCTTGGTCTAAATCTATCCCCTCTGGGATGATAATCTGCGTATAAGGAAAACTCAATGGGTATATTACAACCTCGAATGCAGCATCGTCCGCCAGTTCCAACATATGCATCGTTATCGAGTGATGTATATGCCTCATGTGCACCCAATTTACCCTTCCAATCCCGTTGCCCTCTGTGCTTGTAGGAAGGAAAGGCCCGAATTCATTTGCCCAGTTATAGTGTCGCATATTATACACATACGCCCGAGCAGCAAGCCGTGAAGCAGGCTTATAGTCGGCAGGGGTCAGTCCAATGATCGTATGCAGCCTGGCACGTAGATGCGCCTCCTCCTCCGCTGGTTCTGAGTCGTCTGAAGGCAGGCCGATCTTGCCTGAGTCGAGAAAGACTCCGCCCCGAGTGACGGCGGCGACCCAGAGTAAATTCTGTGATAAGTTTTCGAGTATATCTCCGTAAGATCTCAGCGGCGGTACCCAGGAGACCATATTGAGCAGTGTTTTGAGCACTTGGATCCGTTCATAAGGCTTGCATATCGATACATCTTTCAGTATCGTCCTTGCACGGATAATGGCCTGGAGTTCGGATTTCCAGTTGAATTCCCCTACACGAGGCCGTCCATGATGGGATACGCATCGGGTAGGGTCGTCAAAAGGTTGGGCGAGATAAAGAGCGCGCCAGAGATGCTGAGAGGAATCACCCCGAGAGTTGTAGATCAAGTTGTAGAACAATCGAGAGCAACAAGAGATTATGCCCACTTCGATTGGGTCACAGAGAACGAGAATTTCTTCGATGATCTCTGTAGGTAGGTCATAAAATGTAGTACTCATTGTTAATGGTGAATGGAAGTGGTTGGTATTGGTAAGTCACATAGGACCGGTCCGGCTGCATTTATGTTGGGTTATTCTCACCAACAGTCAGTGTCACTGTGAGTTGACGTACTATCACTACACCCAAGCCCATAATATTCATCTGAGACTTAATGACTGCCTTTTCCTTGTCCGTAGTATAGGAAATCATAAACCATTCCCCTATCCACTTTCCCTACTATTTTCATGTGAACATTATAGCAACAGCCGTAGTGTCTAAAAGCACGAACCACTCTGCCCAGGTTGACTACACAACGCAGACATCCTCCCAGAACATCGCAGAGGATTGAGATGGTTATGACCCTTCGAAAGGCATTCTGCACTCATGGTACGCAAAGATCCCGACTTTCTCAAGGTCTATCATACCCGGTAGCAAAAGGTGGCACTGCTATCAACATGCCTGAGCTACAAGCAGAGAAGATTATGCGAAGCATGCGGAGGAATGTGCGTAAAAACCTGAGAACTGCGAAGATACCTTACAGTATGTTTGCAGTGCTACTCTTGTTAATGGATTCTTCCCTTAGCCACAAGGTTGCTGCTATCTCTCTGTCGGAAAGCCATATTTGACGGCTTTCTCGTCGACGACGAACATACAAACTCTGTTACCACAGTCATGTGGGCTACCATCTTTATTTACATAGCCTGTACACTAAATTGCTCTATCGGTAACAGTATTTCATAGGACTTGCATAGTATATTTTGAGGTCTTATTGAAGCAATATCAAGGCTCTAGTCAGAATCCTTACTGTAAATCCGCAAACTTGTTGGTGGCCTACGTAAGGATGAGAAAAATTCGGACCGTTTATTCTGTAAGAAAGATCTTACATCGACTAAGAGTTTTGCGATACCAACCTCCCGGGAAGAGTGACCTGCATCTGGAACGATGTGAAGCTCCAGTTCTGGCCAGACCTGGGTTCAACGTGAATCAAGATATCTGGAGATCGTTTGGGAATCTATACCTTCTTGAGGGAATACGCCGTGGTCGCCTGTTGTCATTCATTAGTAAGGTAGTACAGGTTGAGGTCCTGGTTGAAATCGTACAGGGCAAACGACATCGTATCTTCCTTGCACTACGATACAGGGAATATGGCGGCTAAATAGAAATCGTCAACACTAACGGACGGCCTGATGAACGAAGCATACATCTTGTCAATCTCCTGCTTTTCCAAAAGCTGACCGTCTCTCATAAATCCCTGATAACCAACGATAAGCACAATAAAAAGCGAGGAGAAGCAGGTAGACGCACAGAGTTAATGAAGTAATGATTCTCAATCCGAGCAAAAGCGCTGAGGGTACTGATTTAGATCTCTTCGTCCCAGAAGCAGTAAGAGATGAAGAGGCAATGCGAACGCTCACTTTGCGAAAACGTCACTTTCAGCTCGGTTGATGTAGGACGGATCCACATATAACTTGGATGTTGCCATCCTGTATACGATGAACGATCAGCATTGCTTCGAGAAATATTCTGCCACCGACGCACTCCCATTTAGACCACGCTTTGGCAGCTTGGACTCTCGTGGAGTCGTCGATTGAGTTGAGCTGTGCATGATAAGCCAAGATCATGTCATGTCGTTCTGCTTCGGGAATGGGAGCTAAGTATTCATCCCTGTATCACCTTGAGTCAATGCAGCGCGAAATTTAATACCTCCGAGTATCATCTTACCAGGCCTCCGGGAAGAGGTGTGAGGCACCATCCTGGTAGAAAAAATGAAGCTCGCTGTGATCCTGGTAAGATCGGACGTTTTAGAGAGTAGTTTGGGCAACGGACCTTTTCCTTAGCGTGAAAATACCTCTGTACAAGGAAGACTCAGATACAGAAGGGGAAGGGTATCATATCGGACGAGCGCACCTTAATACCAAGCTTTTTACACGACCCGGATGAGACTAAAAGGTTTTCAGAAACTTAGAAGGAACACTGAGAAACGTATGCCATACTTGAGCGTAGGCCAAAGAAAGCGTTGAACCCTGGATAAGCTCGGTAACAGATAATGATAAAAACAGGGTTGAGGGACCGACCCATGATCCACCGAAGACGTGCCATGTTTCGATGTTGAGTTTTTCTCTCAGTTTCTCCATATCTTTCACGAGATCCCAGGTGGTATTATCTTCCAAGCATGCGGTACTAGGCTCGATGATCCTATGTATGGATTCGAGTGGCAGGGATTCAAAATCGTTACTCACGGTGTTGACTTTCCAGACCCTCGTTGGTCAAAGAGGATGATCTACGGGATGGACGCCATTTCACATCCGTCTATCTGCGCCGCATAAGCACGCACCTTGTATTTGTGTGGGTTGAAAAAAGATCGGTCCTTCTCATCGCATCCTCCTCCTGGGCCACCTACAAAACGGGCTAGTATGTGAGAGTCCCAAGAGACATCATCGCAGGCGAACCATGAACAAAGACAACTGGAAAGGCAGTGAGAGTCATTAACCACAGTATTTCATAAAGGCAAGCTAGTACCAGGCGTCCCGTCTTTACTCCCACTTAACTCGTAACTGGAAATAGCGACAGTGAATGAGGACCTAACAGAGAACGCATCCTTTCTGAGCTACATACTAGAGTATATGTACGTCAGAGACCTTGAGTGTCGAGGTTTCGTATGGTTGAATTTCAGGATACATAGATGATGGTCGTACAGTAAGAGCAGGGAGGATATCTTGATGGCGCCAATATTTATTCTCCTCCAAATTATCACGAGATATCATCCATGGAAAGCCATTTTTGGCAGGAAAATCTTCGGAAGGTCAAAGATTCCCAAAATGCTTCAGTTTAAATGAAAAAACAGATAGCGTGTCGTTGTTCTGACTTCTCCAGTAAGAAATGAAGCGCTCAGAATTTTATCGTTACGTCATTGGCCACCAATGCTATTTGAACATCTCCACTTCGCGATTCGAAGGCTCCAACGTTTATACAAACTATCCAAACCCCGAATAAATTTGATAACAGCCTTCGTGTTTTCTCAGCTGGATCGATTATCTACAAATGGCCTATTTGGGTCCAACAACAACGCGTTCAAATTTATTGCAGTGTCATAGGTTTACCCGCTGAGGTGGAGTGTTTCGACTATGAATGAATTATTTATACAACCGCGTTTTTATTTAAGCGCGAGGTTCCCCTTGCCAAAGAGTCAAATACGACTGAAGGAAAATGATCCATGAGAAAATTGAAGATCGTTGTTCGTATATAGCGCGCATTGATTATTTTGTCGCTCCAAAAAATCTCGTATTCTTCCTCGGTCGCGGTATCCAGTCTGTGTATTGAGGTATAATGACCTAGAATACAGAACTTAGTCTCCGATGAGATGCTTGATTACGAGGACGTACGGCAGTAGCCCACTTGCTTTGCTTGAGTTCCTTCTCCAACAACCGGAGGTTATACAGGTTTGATTTAAATGCAACGTCAAGAAACTCTCCTACAGAAGGAATGATTTTGGTAATGATCAGTTAAATATGTACGAGTAGGTACACACCAATGAAGGGAATAATTCCAATGAAAGCATCAGCGAAAATGTAGAACACCTGCTCAAGATTAGCTTAATAATGGACTGGTAGATGAGCATGATACCATAATTCCTATCACGTTCAGAGGGAGTCCAAATAGTATGCTCAGGAATAACTGGTAAAACGCCAATATCATTCCGATGACATCGCCAAGTCCGGGTAATGCAGCACCAATAACGGAGTCCAGGCCGAATTGCATCTCAGGAGGCAAAGATCCTAGGAAAGGGAATGCTGGTATAAGCCATTCTGACGACGCGTCGAGCAGGAAAGCGACGGTTCTAACTAGAGAAGCCTAAATGAATCAGGAATTGAAACCGTTCAATTTGGAAGCTGACTATGGTTGTAGAGATGCTGAGCCTAAAAGGGTACTTGGATATCAGACTTTCTAAACCAACGAGCTCGTCAAAGATCCGATACCTCAATGGGATTCTTGGCTATAAGAAATGAGAATGAGTAATGTCAGTTTGAGCATCGATGTATGTCAAGCGCACGTTTGCGATATTTGCAGGTCCATTGAGGTTTAAAGTCTGCTGAGCTCATCCTTTTAGTTGGAGGTTGAAGTCCAGAAGCAACCGGTTCCATCATGAGTTGCGCTGTGGCGCACTCAGTGACGTCATGGGAAACTGCTCAAACTCATAGCATCACGCGACTTTAGTTAGTGAGCATACTGTAGCTGTATAGCTACTTTCGCACGATACCTCCCTGTTCGCGCAACCGTCCTCTCAGTTCCGGGTCTCTACTCGAATCAAAGTAGGCCCTCACCATTGTTTTGTTTATTTGCTCTCTCTTACCTGTCTTTCAAAGATGCAAATTTTTGTCAAAACCCTTACGGGTAAGACAATCACCCTCGAGGTGGAGTCCTCAGACACCATCGACAATGTCAAGGCCAAGATTCAGGATAAGGAAGGGTATGACTGTACACGTTCTTCAGCTTATCTTAACGATGCTTAAACCTCCTCTGTGATCTTTGTAGTATCCCTCCTGATCAACAACGTCTAATCTTCGCTGGAAAGCAACTCGAAGATGGACGAACACTTTCCGACTATAACATCCAGAAGGAGTCGACGTTGCACTTGGTGCTCCGGTACGTAACAAACAACTGGTATTCTAGTCTCTCAGTTGATCCCACTCTTCTATAGTCTCCGCGGAGGCATCATCGAACCCTCTCTCAAAGAGCTTGCCAGCAAGTTCAACTGCGAAAAGAAAATTTGTCGAAAATGCTATGCCCGGCTTCCTCCCCGTGCTACTAACTGCCGCAAGCGCTCTTGTGGCCACTCAAACAACCTGCGACCGTATGTTTTGCTCCTACTTTTGCCATTCCTTGACTCAACTCAATATTCTACCCATAGTAAGAAGAAACTGAAGTAGTGGTTAGTGGGACCATGGGATGGGTGCCTTTTGTTTCGTCTATGCCAATGTATGCTATATCATAAGAATTCTCAAGCAACGTTGGTTTCAAATGAGGCTTGGTTGTACATTCTGTGCTGTTTGTATCAACCGCTGATGCTGCTGAGTTCTGACACAGTGCAGATTGCATTGCTATCGCACTTTTCCACTTGCCTGGAGTCACACAAAATGGTGTCAATAAAAGTGGATTAGGCTTGCAGATAAAATGTTTTCGCATTCTTCAAGGCGATATGTGGATCGTAGCTATCTTTCATTATGCACGTAGTGTAAATTTTATTCTTCGGTCTCACCAGCGGTGATAACATCATCTAGTTGATTGCAGTCAGTGGAGATCCGGGAGATTCAAACATTAACGAACCTATTTTCAAGACTGCACGTACAAGTTGTGTTGCAAGCAGATACTGTTGCCTCTTGGAAATGAGGGGATCATATACGAATTGCTTCTTCATATCTACAAAGACAAGAATTAGTTATTGTACCTTATCATGAAGGGCGTACATCACCATTGTTTCCCTTTCCACTACAATCAATGCCAATGTGTGAATCTCCTTCTTTGATTTGTCGACTCTTGACATCTGCCAGGGTTTCGATTGGAGACAGACCACTGTTTTCTGCCAGTGCTAACGGAATTGCATCGAGAGCGGAGGCAAAGGCGCGCATGGCATATTGTTCAATGGTTGGGATCTATGAGGTGGCTATGTATGAGTAATTGTCGCAAGCAGGAGAGATAAACACACCTCGTCAGCGGCTTTCGCAACAGAGATTGAACAACTAATGTCAGCAGCACCTCCACCGTAAACGACCCGGTTGTCCACAACGAGGTTACGCACTGCACAGATCGCGTCGTGTAATGCCCTTTTAGCCTCGTCAACAATCTAGAAGATAACGAGTTAGTCACAGAATCGACGTCCGACGCCAACGCCAAAGCCAACCATTTTGTTACTCCCGCGAACAAATATAGTCACGGCTCTGCTATTCGCGCACTCTTCGATGACCAGCATTTTATCTCTAGTCGTACCAAACGAGATCTCTCTAACAATACCAGCTTTACCAAGCTTCTTGGAGGTCAAGTCTTCGAATCGAGGAACGATACGACCTTGTGTGGCGATCGCGATAAGCTGAGATATTTTGAGCAATTTGCTGCGGGAAAGCAGCTAACATGATTCACCTCAATCTCAGGACCACCAACCCATCGTACCGCAGGTAAATCATTTTGCATCAATAAATGATTAGCCTCATCGTCGAAGCCCCACTGGCAAATGACCAAGTTCGCGCCAGTGTCCTTCACCCGCTTGATCATGTCAACAAATTTCTCCTTCTCATACGATTGAAGTTTCTTGTATTCGTCTACGCTCGATATCTCCAGCTTGTGTTTAGTTTTCGGGCGGGGCGGTTCGAACGGACATGTGAGAATTGCAAGGCGGGCATCATTCACAGAACGCGGCATTTGTTGGTGGGACATGTCTTTATCAAGGAGAACACCCTTGATGAGTGTCGTGTCAGCCAGGGACCCGCCGACTTTGCCGTCTACTTTGATAAGGTCAAAGGAAACGTCTCGACGTTCAAGATCTGCAACTTGTAGAACTGCGTCTACAGCGATTTGAGCGAACTGTTGATGTTCTTTGGAGACACTAAGAGGCCAAATGGGTCAATGGACCTTGGTCCGTGATGTCAATCGAACGCACATCTTGCTACCCAAACTTGTCATGGCAGTCTTGAGGAGGTTGGATGTGTCACTTTTTGAGAATCCGACGCGATCTGAGATGCGATCCAGTTCTTCAACCGCAACTTTGCAAGCACGGTCGAAACCGTCTGCAATACGGATGGGGTGAATTCCTCGATCGAGCAAGGCTTCACTTTGCTCTAAAAGAGCACCTGCAAGAACTGAAGCAATGAGTTAGACATTTTGCATGATGAACTTCTACAAAATAACTATGGCACACCAACTACGCCCGTTGTTCCATCACCGATTTCATCGTCTTGACTTTTCGATAACTGAACGAGAAGTTTTGCAATTTGGTGCTCTACCTCCATCTGCGATAGAATCGTGGCTCCATCGTTTGTAACGATGATTTCACCATCAGGAGTTATCAAAATTTTGTCCAGACCTGTACAGACCTTTTGGCATAAAATAGTCGAATCAAGAGCAAGAACTGACCTCTTGGTCCTAGTGATGTTCGTATGATGTTGGCCACCGCTCGAGCTGCCAGTATATGCGACTATAGGCTGCTCAGCAATGTTCTGGTAAACAATCGAGCAATAAGTACCTTGATCGCCTCTACACCATGAGATCTTGTTTTCCTTGCTTGTTCTCGGACGATGATGAAAGGACGGCCATACTATGCAGGTATATTAGACTTTCTGTGTCGTATCCAAGAACGCTATGCTTGCCTCATCTGTAGCATACACCGCCTGAGATTCTGACATTTTTAAAGAAGAAAGACGCGTTCGCGAATTTGTGACAGCCAGTCACGTATCACACAGCCATCAGACTCACTCATCACCTCTTCGTTTACCTATACCACCTTTACCATGATGGAATCAGAAATTGACGGTTGGATCGAACAACTTAGCCAGTGCAAACAGCTCTCTGAAGCTGATGTGAAGCGTCTCTGCGAAAAGGTCTGTTAACCAATGATCTACATTTACTTCCACCCGTTGTTCACTTTTGCGTGCAGACGAGGGAGATCTTGATGGATGAATCCAATGTTCAGCCTGTGAGGTGTCCGGTAACGGTCTGTGGCGATATCCATGGCCAATTCGTGCGTTCTTCGTCGCCTTCAATAATTGGATGATGGCTCAAATCCTTCACAGCATGACTTATCAGAGCTTTTCCGTATTGGAGGAAACTCACCCGACACCAATTACCTTTTCATGGGTGATTATGTAGATCGTGGCTACTACTCGGTCGAGACTGTCACTCTACTCGTCGCCATGAAGCTTCGCTATCGAGACCGAGTCACCATTTTACGGGGTAATCACGAATCAAGACAGATCACCCAAGTCTATGGATTCTACGATGAATGCCTTCGAAAATACGGAAGCGCTAATGTTTGGCGTTACTTTACGGACCTCTTTGACTACCTGCCCCTTACTGCACTCATCGACAATCAAGTATGTCCCCCCATGTCTTTGTCTTGTTGGTTTTCTCTCTGGGCATTTTCGTTCATCTCCGTGGTTGTTTCTTGTGGAGGTCACTTGGAGCATGGGTTTTCCGACTTCCAGAACCAACCTCCATCGTCCTTCTTCAAATTATCGTGTGATAAGGTCCTAATCGTATCTCTCTCCAGATATTTTGCTTACACGGCGGTCTCTCCCCATCCATTGATACCCTAGATCACGTTCGATCCATTGACCGGGTGCAAGAAGTCCCTCACGAAGGACCGATGTGTGATCTTCTTTGGTCTGATCCAGACGACCGTTGTGGTTGGGGAATTTCTCCTCGTGGTGCTGGATATACCTTTGGACAGGATATATCAGAAGCCTTCAATCACAATAATGGATTGACACTTGTCGCGCGCGCGCATCAGCTGGTTATGGAGGGTACGTTCTGAAAATCTCTTTTTTCTGAATTACGTCACTGATAACTGTTTGCATTAATAGGCTACAGCTGGGGGCAGGATAGAAACGTTGTCACGATTTTTAGTGCACCCAATTATTGCTACAGATGTGGCAATCAAGCAGCAATCATGGAGATCGATGAAAAGCTATCTTACAGCTTGTCGGTTACTTTCTACAATGCATCAAGAGTTCTACTAACCCTTTTCAACAGCTTACAATTTGATCCTGCTCCACGAGCGGGTGAACCACTCGTTTCGCGGCGTGTACCAGATTATTTCCTCGTAAGCTTTTGGCCTGCGATTGACGAGTCTGATGCTAATTAACGGTTTCCTAGTAATTGTCTACTACAATATATCTCTTTGCTATGTGTATCCGAAGACGCTTTCCGAGAGATACCCCGCACCAGTCGTGTCATCGTAGCCGTCATGGCCTAATATCCCAGACTTCGTTTAAACAACTACTCAAAATGACGGCATTCTAAATTTTTCGCCTGTCTAGACTGGATCTAGCGCATAAGCTGCGATGGCACGTTCTTTTTCCCCAATCCTAAATCCGGTCCTCCTGTGTGTTCTGTATCAATTCAAAGCTGTCTCTTGAATTCTGTATACTTAAGTAGAATTTCAACGGACATTGCGTTATAATCCACTTCTTTCGACATCCAGTTAGGAATTCTCCCAATGACCATGAGTCTGCTTTCATACTTTTGATACGTCTCACTTTCCTGTTGTTTCTTTACTTTGCCGTTTTATGGACAGGATAACAGAAAAAGAAGTCATTATTTAAATCAACTTCATTCTTCTAAACTTGTCTGGCATCGGAACATCGACTTGGATTATGCCTTGAATACACTGCCTCAAAGATGATGCTTGGTTTGACTCCGATACTAACACAACTACAATTCACCAAGTTACCCTCTAGAGAGAGGATTACGGGATGTATTGTCTTTCACCGCGTATTTTTCTGCCATACACACTGTTTCGCCAAAATCGGTTATGAAGATCCGGGCCTCTTCACCGCTCGATGAAGCCCGGAACTTCAGTAGCAAGCTGCCGTTTAGGCTGCACTACCATTTTCTAATATTTACTAACGCCCCTTTTGTGTATTTGTGCTCTACAGTGTCAACTATCTATACCCATCTATATAGTTCGCTGCATTCTCAAAAAGTATTAATCCTTTTCCAATTCCATCCGAGGCTAGTTCCCGCTTGCCACATTCTTGAAGCACTTCACACCCCGGTTCTCATTTCCCGTATCGATCTGGTCGGGGCTGTGGGCTGTGGCTAGGGTTCATGGTCTCCCAAGACCGGGTCTCGTCAATTGGGTCCGTGGTGTATATAAGCTGACTCCCCTCAAGTCCCAGCTCGATATTAAAGTAACCCCCCCTTATAGCCTAACTGATACGTCCCACAAAAATGCGATTCATATCGTCGCTGTTGTCGCTTTTCGCTCTTGCCACCACCGCAGCCGTCGCTCAGAACGCATTTATCTCTGCTCCTGCAGACATGACTGAGGTTTCTACTGGCTCGACCTTCAATGTCACGATCAGCCAACCTGTGAGTATACTCTCAATCTCAATCTCTCTCTCTCTCTTCGGCACTCGAAAGAGAATTTGCAGACTCACCATTCCACATTGATCTTCAGGATTCCAACAGCAGTTGGAAGAACGTAGCCATTGTGATTGCTTTGCTCAACTGCAATGAATATAGCAGCGGCTGCCAGGGACCCACTGAAGAGCTAGGAACGGTCTTGTACAGTGGACCGTATAATCCTCAGTTCACGACTGAGCCTGGGACCGGAGGTCTGCCTCCTCATGAGAACTTCACCCTCACTGTTCCATCGGATTTTGAGAAAGGACAATCTCAGTTGGGTGTTGCATTATTTGATTTGATTGGGGTATGTACATTCATTTAGACTGGGATACTTTTCTCACGCAAGAGGATTGACATGTAGGCATTACTGTACCCTTCGCTCCAAGTTTTTAACACTACCATTGTCGTAACTTGAATGGCTACGCTGGCATTTGATTCTTACCTTCATGGACCTTACATCTTACCTTGCGTTGTAATTTCTGAGTACTATGTTATTATCCTATTGTAGGTTGTATTTCGCGCCTAATTCCTAGAACTCGGCCTTAACTTTTAAACAATCTCACCTCTGTGGTGGGATAAGCACGATCGCACACCTGTTTTCGACTTTTGCCAGCCAAGCAATTGCAGATTACGACTAGCATGAAAGTAGAATATATCATAACTCGTAGGCTATTTTGAATGTGAGCGCTTAAAGTAGCGCCCAGATTGTTTGTTCGTCTTCCACTTAGCCAATGGAAGTTGGAACTAGCACTAGCATGGTCTGGGAATATGAGGTGATGCCAGGCGGGCAGAGTATGTTTGGAAGGTCCAAAAATGGTGCGCATTGATTGCTCATGTCCAAACTCTCATCCTTATCTTTCAATCGTAGTACTTTTGGCCGCTTTGGTACCACTTGTTACTACCATCTGACCTCAAATATCGAGACTAGCCTTGAGCTAGTTAATGAATTCTCTGAGGAAACGTTATTGAAAGCTCGAAAGGATATGACGTCGCTAATGAACCGATATCATTTGGAATTTCACACAGGAAATATTCAGGTGTTCCTTGACGGAACTCTCCTTTGTTTGGATTATTCTGACCATCTTGCCGCTCTTCAAGACCAAGACTGCTCTCTCTCTACACAGTTTTCTCTTCTTGGACATTGGCCGTCCGCTCTCGGGTCTGTATGTCTACAAGCAAAGTGGAAAAATGAACTCACTCTGATTGAGAGTAGACTGGCTCTCTTTATCTTTGACGTTCTTTTTATTGAAGCTTCAACAATTAGCTTACGCGTCTCATGTACATGTCTACAACCTCCTACTCGTCAAAAGCCTTGTCTGCCGAAGGGGTGCATTTGAGCCTTTCTTTGTCCTGGACTATATGTTGATATCTAAACCAATTTTCGCAGTGTTATCAATCCAACATAACATCCCC
This sequence comes from Lentinula boryana, assembly GCA_027886635.1. Taxonomy (NCBI): domain Eukaryota; kingdom Fungi; phylum Basidiomycota; class Agaricomycetes; order Agaricales; family Omphalotaceae; genus Lentinula; species Lentinula boryana. The sequence goes on along the minus strand of MU790714.1, from coordinate 27,209 downwards.
TCTGACGACTCCAAGTGAACATCGCTGGTCTGATGTTATCCCTCCAAAGACCGCTCTCAAGTTCGCAGTATTCTTGGATTCCGATGACCTCGTGTTGTTCTCAGACGGAGAGCTTCTTGAGGATTCTCGTACCGAAGAGCTCTTGCTACGGTCGCCGCTTTCTCCGTCCGATGCTTGCTCTCAGGTGCTCTCTATAGGCCAGTCCACAATTCCTATATCCGACAAGTCTTCCACGCTGTTACATTTTCGGGATAATTTGGGTTCTCTACTTGCAGAAAATGACCCTCCACCAACGTCCGACTCACAAAAGCGGGCGATTTTGGGACGTACGCAAACTTCGTCAACATTAGGGGGCTTAGACGTATATCTACGTGGCTCGTTACTTGGTCAAGCACATCCAGGCAACCGATACTATTCATGTATGAATGAGTTGGACGGCCAGTTCGAGTTCGATCCCCGCACATCTTTTGCGAAAGGATATATGCGAAACGTCGAAGGCAAGGAAGTTGTAGATGATACGGTAACCGATGAAGGGTTCTTTGAGGTGGAGATCGCTCCTCGACAACGTCAAACATTGGCTAAAGGTTCTTCTTCAAGGGTAACAACTCATTGACATGAAAGCTTTTCTCGAGGCTAACCCCTCTCCACAGCCCAATCGTCCTCATATAGGCGCGCAATCAGTTGCGTCCACCACGGGAACCTCTGATTTCGTCTCAATCGAAAGTGATGGCGCGTCGTCAGTCTGGTCTACGATAGAAGCTCCAGAATTCCCCGCATATCCGGATTATACGTACATGGATCAACACCCTCCCCTTAAGAAACGTCTCACAAAGCCTCGGCCCGCTGATATACCCGCACCACCTTCTGAAGTACTCAAGCGGGAGGTGTTCAGCCACCAGGTGTCTTTGCCGCCACGGAGCGCTGAGGAAAAACGTTTGACCGATAACCAGGAACGAAAATTATTTGCGAAATTGATTTGTCCGAGGTCGAAAAAGAAATCCGCAGAAGGGGATCAGTGGATTTGCATAGAAGTTAGTCACGAATCAAGGCGGCGGTTCACGTAGAAAACGTGCTAGAACACACGGTTTTGCTTTGGCTTGCAGGCCTTGCCTTCAAATGCCTTGTTCCTTCCTTTATCTCCCTCATTTTAATTTCGTCCTTGGTTCTAGTACTTGTACTAGAGTAGATGTTTGGAAGGAGTTTCGCATGATACTGGTTAAGCTCAGTCATGTTCAGGGAACTTGGAACATACCTCAAGTTTGGGTCTGATTCTGCGAAGTGTAGTGGCCTGGAATTGACCATAAGTGAAGTTTAAAGACCCCAAGGCGCGTTGTGACGCGTGACGTGTTGTCAACGCGTATTCAATGGCTTGCCACCATGTCAGTGATATATGAAGCCTGACAACCACATTGATGCCGAGACTGGAGAAAAGCAAGAACCTGACGAGAACCTTTGCTAGATTTCTGCATAATCTTTTTCTTTCGTTCCTTCTTTCCACTCCTGCAGGTTAAGGAGATCATTTGCTCTACTAAGGAGCACCCTCATCGTGCACCTCTTCGACTGTGCGTAGATGTGTATTGATTTTCAGATCTTTGCAGGATTGCGCTGACGCGTATAAGCACAGCTGCTGCGATTTGTGTTCCGCTTTCTATAACGTTTGGACATCTGTAAACTCATGGCACGAAGAACCGCGAGGCCGACTCTCAATTTACGCACTTCGTACGATATGAATGCGGTGAGTCGCGAGGCAAGCTACACATTTAGTGCTTATTCTTAAAATCCATCAACCTGCTTTTTTCGTGTAGAATATAGCTGAACTCCCTTCGCCAAATAGTTTGGCATCATCAATACCTGCAACATGCTCTCCTTTGACTCCCAAAGATGCTGAGCAGTCCGCGTTCAATTCAAGGGAAGTCTACGGAACCGCGCTGGACGATGTGTTTACGGGCGAAAGGAGTGCGTGCAGCTCGCGCGTTGTTCTACTCGTGTGCAAAATTTATCTTCGTTGTAGATTATTTCCAAAAGGTCCATTATCGTGAAGATCGAACCTATCTTCCCCCGCTTTCTGAGGTATCAGATCAGGTGCGGTGGTTTTTCATTCCTACGAAGACTTCTGAACCTCATTCCAACCACGATGAAGGGTTCTATATACTCACAAGACAGTGCATGCGTTGTATACACGTCACACCTGCGACCTGTAGCCAATGTAACGCCTAAATCAGCTCTCACATTTGCCGCTATCTGGGATCCAGACCATGGCATGTCGACGTTTTCTGGAAAACAACTCCTTGAACAGTATGTACAGGATCATTCCTATGCAAATGAGACGGAAAATGGCGAGCCAGTTTGGATTCCGAATGGATACGATGATACACGCCTTTCTAGTTTCCTTCATGATTCTGGGCATTCCGACTGTGAACCGCACTTAGTAAGATGTGATCATTCTCTGTTGTTGCTTTGTCATTGAACGTGTCTCCCCACAGCCGTCACGCTTCTCCACCACTACCACATCGACCTCCAATTATATAGAAGTGGACTTGGCCGAGGAAGATCAAACAAATCTTTCTTCGAAACCTTTGGAAGATGACTTGATTCCCGGTGACTGTCATCCTGCATGGATACCACAGATATTCACTCTCGGGTACACCAAGTCTCCATCCTATGGCGCGAAACGCCCTGAAATCTCAGAGCCTTTCCAACTTGCTCCCATGCAATCTCCAGAGCTAAAAAATCACAACAATTTACCTTCTCACTTTAGATTGACTTCAAAATCCTCTTCGTTATTTTCCCGGTCGCGGCTGCAAAACTCTACTTACATCGTCGCGTCTACTCCTGCTGCTAGCTCAACGCCATCCTCGTCGTCTCGCCAGAGAAAAGATTCTGGCTCGGCTCGCTTGTCGCCAACAACATCCGTGCGACGGGGTTTCAGCTTCGGTTCTAGTCATGTCCAACATAGTAACCATTCTCAGCTTTCCAGTTCGATACTTCATGCGAGCCCTAATACTGAAGAAAACTCGCAGAGTTCGGCGATTGAAAAGACTCCATCTCGCCCACAGACTCCAACACGTCGTCCAAGTATCACTTCTGTTCTTGGAAAGTTGAAGAGTCCCAGGAAAGGTCAGCCAGAAGCTTGGGTCCTGGTGGATGTGGAAGTCACGCCGACGATACGCCAACGTCTGGTTACGATGAGCACTGAAATTTAATTGTGTCCATGGATAGATGCTCATGAGTTTTTTCTTCTTATCATCTTGGGTGTGTTGTCAGCGACAATTACAGGGACCAGTGTATGCAGAAGTACAACTATACGAATCCTGAACGAAACGTATGAACAATGAAGTAGACGAAGTAGAAGTAGCTTGTTCAAGGAACAGTTCGAATACCAATGTAAGAATCCTCAACATCACTCTCAAAGACATATCCCGACCAGTAAGCCAAGAATGATGGATCCCAAAAGGCATAGATTGATTTGCTGATTCGACGCTACTCCGTTTTGAGCTCCAGCTGTTCCCGAGGTCGCAGCAGAAGGGGAGCCTGAGCTGCTTCCGCTAGCAGCCTGAGTGGCAGCGGAGATAGCTACTTCATAGAACGAGACGGGCAGTCCTGTTTCCATAACGGTTACCAGAGAAGTTCCGTTCACATCAGCCGGAGCTATGTAGGCACAACCTCCAGAATCTGATGACTCCAGGGTGCATACAGCACTCATAGAAGCTACATCTGGAATCCTGAATCCAGAGGCAGATGCAATCATAGTAAACGCTTTCGGTAGGAGGATACATCGTCAAACGATAGGCTACAATCAACTTCCTCTACTCACATGTTGTGACGACCTCGGTTCCCGTTTGAGCGTCACCGAAGAGTGCAGCGTCACCGCTATCAATCTCATTATAGATGAAAGTCGTCTCGCTACCGTCGGAGGCAGTTCCAAGGGGCTCGACCCACGCGGTGGGGCTAGGAATGCTAAGCGAATCGGTATCACCAGAACCGTCATCTGAAGGGAGGAGTAACCAGAGCGTCAAGCTGCTCTGACCTTTTACGATTGCTAGAAAGAACCGAAACTTTTTCAAACTTTTTTGAACATCTCCAAAAAAATATTGGCTCTCACCGAAAAGAGTAGGTAGGGAAACGAACGAAAATGCAAAGAAAGTGAGCTTCATAATCAGCACAAGTGGGAGAACTAATTCAAGTTGCAACGAACGGAGGCATATAAATATCGAGTGATAAAAATCTAAGGATCATGCAACCTAGTGATTCAGTGATGCGCGTCCCATGCAATGTTGAGGCTTGGCGTTCCTACAGTACTTGTAGAATAGAATAGCCATGTAATCTCATGCAATCTTCTGGGGGTGAGGACCGACAAGTCTTTCAAAGAAAACCAAGGTGTTGTGAATTTATGAGAGTATGCCCAGGCTTGATTGGAACGACATAGCAAACGTCCTAATATAAAGGACTCTGCTAGGAGGTAGGCTGGAACTTCAGGGTGTTTCAACGGTGGAAGGTTAAACCAAGCGCCGGATTTGCACTGTGTATTCTGTAACAGACCAATATCAGCTAATAATTTGGATCTATGATTGTCTATCTGACAAGAGTGCAGATGCCAAGTGTTTTCAACGTTTCGAAGAATGTGATTAAAATGATTGTCAAAATCAAATGCGAAATCAACTATATTTTATAATCCACTCCAATCCTCTCGCCAATTTGGTTGCTCGATTCGGCACGAAGTGTATAGGTACTTCAATAAATACTTCAATAAAGTGGCTTCTGTGTAATTAGTATCAATGTCCACATAACTAACTTACTACAATATGAAGGAGACGTATTTCATCCATCCCAGTAACTAACATAAGTCTATTCGCTCTCGATCCATCAATAGTCCACGAAAAGAATGTCTATCTCCCCTTCACGACCCTTTCATGCAGCTCAGCCCCTCTCAGTCTAGCCTTAAGATACTCCCTCCGGGCATCATACCTCCCAATCACATCTCGTCTTCTTTGCTGAATTTGACGAATCTCATCGAGTTCGTCCACTTCATCTAAACTACTATACCCTGAAGGTTTTAGACGACCAGAGTCGGTCGGATCCCCTCGAGAATTTACAGAAGTAGACGAGCTCAATTTGGAATTTGAACGAGATATAGACGCTGTAGATGCCGCACGAGAGAGTGCATGAGAGCGCGTCGTGGTGGAAGGTGTGAGGGCAGCGGTGGTATGTCCATGTCCATGTCCACTACTGATGCTCGTTCTCCCGGTGCTAGAGGTACTAGTCGTAGTATGGATACTACTAGCACCTGTGCTGGTACTCGATCTTCCATGCCCACTTGAGCTCGCTTCAGTGGACATTGACGGTCTTCGATTGATACTATTTCCAGAACTTGAGATGGAATAACCTGACACAGACGATGATGTGTTGGAGAATGAGTTGGATGGGCTATAAGAAGAGGCGGTAGGTGATGCGACACTGCCGCTTCTGGATCTGGAAATACTAGGCATCGTGGAGATGCTTGGGATGGATGGTAAAGAGGGTAAGGATGGCATTGACGCTTTGGACCTCAACGAGAACAATGATGAGGCAAGGGAGGATACCGAACCTTTCCTTTGAAGGGTAGGTGTTTGGCTAGATGTGGTATGAAATGTGAGATTAGGGTGAGATTTATGAGGCACGCCCATGGGTTGGATCGATGTCGTAGACCGTGAACGTGCTCGGGTGTGAACAGGCTTGGACGACGCGTTACCAGATGTAGCAGTACTCCCGCTTGCAGTTGTCGCAGACTCCGACCTCGAGCGATGTTGGATTGTAGGCGGAGTCAGCAAATTTGAACTAGATGAAGACGGCGAAATGGCAGTTACACGGCCAACTGACTGAGCTGTAGTCTTTGCTCTCTTGACCGCACTGTCCTCTAATTCATCAAATGCTCGTATTAGCCGTTTCGCATCTTCGTCCAAATCTGTTATTGCATGCCGAATGTCAGCCGAAGTATAAAGTCCACCGTCTTCGAAGATATCATGATTTAACATGGCGGGTAGCGGAATCACCTTGGCGGACGATTTGATGGAAGATTTGATGGAAGATGATGAGCCTTGAGTGCGTTTAGGATGATTATGTACAGGTCGGGTGGGACTCGTCGGAGGTGATAGTAGGTGTGGGTCCGGAACCGAATTCAAGTTCTTTCGCGAACTCGATCTCGAAATCGTGGGTTCATGTGAACTTTTCCTAGATGTTGAAGGAGAAATATTATTCTGGCCAAGTAGCGATGGCGGGCTCCTCAATGGTGACTTAGCTCGACGAATAAACGACGATATAGCATTGTTATTCGACTTTTTGTCCTTCTCTGATGATGTTGAAGCTAAGGCGTTTATCCCGAATTCAGATGGATGCCGAGTTAGTTTCTTTAGTCGAGGCTGGACAGAGTTCGTTGTCGTTGATTCATTAGTGTTCGATGGCTCGATGAGTATTGTGCCTCGATTTGATCGTTCTGAACGTCCGAGTTCGGCGTATCGCTCAAAGACGTCTTGCCTCAAGATTCGATATTCGTCGTCGCTGTACCCTTGTTAATACTAATTGAATCCTAGTGGTATAATAAGTGAAAAACGCACTTTAACAGGCCTTTCTCATTTGCTGCTGCCAATTCGTTCAATCGTGCAGCCAATGTCGCCATTCTGGAGCAGAGAATATCCCGAAAGAATCCCAGGTCAAGTAGAATCTGAACAAGGATACAATAGAAGCCCGAGTGCTGTATGTGTTCGCAAGTTCAAGTTGAAGGCTCGAACAAGAAGACAGATGGATTTGCTCTGAAGAAATATATCCGAATAAAGCCACCGAAAGCTATTCAGAAGTACAAGGAAATGAAAATGGAGAGAAGGAATCGCCAGCGAGTTGACAGACCCAATATAGGAGTCGTCGACTTCTAATAATCTTTTGGCAGTCTTTGGCATAGGCGATGATGATAAATTGAAGGGCGGGAAGCCAACAATGTTCCGTATGAATGATGGGAAGACGAATGCTGTTACTGCCAGTGTACTGGCTACAATCCTGGCATTGGACTTGTAATAAAAATCACTGATATGTTGTATAACATAAAGCTCTCGTCACTTATTGTAATCGTCGGAAATGCTACTAGCGGTGCATGACGCGTACATCTCAATCTGTTTCCATCATCTCGAAACCATGCCCATAACCGAATTTGCAACCCTCGAGGTCCTCGGGTTGCCGACTGACAATTCTCCTTCAATAACCCAGCCTCCCCTCATCGACCACCTCCGTCTCGTCGCCGAGAAGCAATCCGCCGTATCAGGATACCCAGTCCTCTTCTTTGAGTCATTATCTCCTACACCCAGATCTACATTCTACCTCGTCTCCGGTTGGGGATCTGTCGAAGCCCACTACGAATGGATCCAAAGTCAAACCAACCAGGAGTTGCTCGTCCTCCTAAAGGATTTTATTGGCGTGAAGGGACTGGCGCATGTTGATGTGGATTTTGACGAGATGAGACGCGAAATGGGAGTTGATTTTGAAGCGAAGCTTGAACGACCAGGAACGGACGAGAGATTAAAGGACTTTGAGACGATCAGTGCTGGGGAAGGAATTCTGGCAGTATCTATAAGCAAAAACGGTGGACCGCCAGAGCAGACGAACAAATCATTAAAATGTGCTTGGACAAAGGAAGGGATGTGTTTGGATCAGAATGAGGATTTCGGCACAACAGGCTATCGTTTCGAATGGTTTGCTTTGAGCAACTATGAGGATTCCGATGATAGTTTCGTTGGATGCGATCTACTAGATAGAAAGGAGAGCTTGGAAACATCGTTCATGAGGCGAGTGGATAGAATTTAGTGGATCTATCTCAATATCTGCTAGACTGTATGTAAAGTTCGTCAACGAATAAGTGCAAGTGTACTTCACAAGTTTGACAAAAATTGTTAGCAATTTATTAGTCGTGCGAGCAAATGATTATGTTCCTGGATTCTCTACGAAGTTTCATTGACCAGGCCAAGGCGTTGGTTTGCGCTGGTTCCAATCCGTGACCTTCATGAGTTTTCCAATTTCATTACCTCCTAGTGCGACGCGATCTGACAAAGTAGAAGTTTGGACTGATGGAAGGTTCAGCGTATTCGTCGTTTTTGGATGAAAGCGTTGAAAGCGATAGTCTTCGAACATGAAAGTCGTGGAAAAGGGACGTTAATTGTAAATACAAATAAACTTCTCACTCATCGAAGTATGTATATCTCCCTCTCGATTAGCACAACCAGCCCGTATACATACAAAACCACTATCCGCCTCATCCGAGTCATTATTGTCATATTCACCTCCTCTCACAACCAATCAAACCCTCCTCTATGATCAATGAAGTTGAATTTACTCTTCTGCACAACTCAAGAACATTACCAAAGCCTCAACATCATCATCATCCACTTGTAGCCTAAGTTTTGATATTATCCCACCCAGACGACGGAGAGAAGTACGCATTGTTCGCTGAGATGGTGGACAACGAGCTTAGGGTTTGTAACAAATCATCCAGCGAGGTCTCTGCCTCTGCCTCTGCTCTTGTCACGGTCAGGTTTCCTCTTCCTTCTTGAAGCTTCTCTAGATGTACCTCCTGAACGAGATTCCTAGGATCATCGAGTGTCGATCCCGTGGATTCCGTTGTCGTGAAAGTAGATGGGGGAACATAAGACGTTCGCGACATGAGAGTGAATATCGATATTGAGTCTGAAGGCTGAGATGGTGTCGTTGTGGGAAGTCCGGAGTGGCCGGAGGTTGGTCCCTCGAAAGATACAGTCGAGCTGGGCTGTTGATTGGTAGACATGACCATGACCAAAAGCGCAAGCCAAATATGAAATTCAAATTTCTAGCCAGATCGCTGATTTTCAGCAGTAGATATGTGGAAGGGAGTGAATGAGGACTCACATTTTGGATAGTTCTCCACTCGTTTTGACGGAGGGAGGGAGATCAGCGCATATTCAGATAAGAATCACGGGAATCTGTTAACCGGTGAGGGGAGGGTTTTCCGAGTCCGTGCGTTGTGGGTTCCGGTGAGCAAAGTAAATCAATACTAAACGACGCTCGTGCTCAACGCGCTAAAGATTTCGTTCTTGTTTGTGAAGGAAAATAGAGGAGATTTCTCACACGGACCAGTGCCCGAATGAGAAGTTGAAAGTCATCAGATGAAAAACATGGTCATTCAATTTACACTGAGCCATTCAGAGAAAACGGTACAACCACATCGCATCAAGATAGTCAACAATGTAAGTACAAAGCGATTAGTTACGTGGCTAACAAATTGAAGAGGAGCAAGAAAAGCAAGCTACAGATTTCTCCAGCTCGGAGTGCGCCTCCGAAAAGAATCCCACCACAAATCGAGATAAATCAGCAGCCCCACCTGACAAGTGGCCAGGCTTAAAAGTTGAATTATATACGCGAAAAGAGCTCCCCCATGGCACAACAAGCAGCAAACACGGATTCCGGAACTAACCAAAAGAAAACAAGACAAAGATACTCAATAAAAAAGCAGGACAGTCATTCAGACACACGACGTAAAGTGGCGATTGGGTAAGCCACACCCGGGTAGAAAACATGATCCACACGAGCCATCCGGGGTCAGAGAAAGCATAAGAATAAAGATACGAGAGAGGGTATGAGTGGATGGGTATTTTATACCCCCCTGCGAGGGCGGTATCCTTATAAAGATAGGACGAGGATTCCGGCGACAGCGCTGAGAACCATGATAGGGGCAGAAGTAAAAGTCATAGCACCGTTGCTGCTAGCTTCGAGAGGGCCATCTTCACCCACGGCGCCGAGAGGTCCTGCACTAGAAGATGCCGAAGCACTGGCAGAAGCGGTAGAAGCAGAGCCGGTGATCACCAAGCTGTATATGAAATATCAGACGGTTATTGAAGATAGAATAGCTTGTACATACGTAGTACCAGTGACAGCGACAGAAGCGGATGAGGCGGCAGAAGAGACAGCAGAAGAGGAGGCATCTATGGCAACTGAAGACGAAGACCCAACAGCCGCAGAGGAGGAAGCAGCAGCAAGGGCGTCAGCGGAGACACAGCTGGTGTCCGAGCCCTGTGCGACAGTGATCTGGATAGAAATGAGGTGAGAAAGTAACGTTTACAGCCGGTGAAGGACCATACAGTGCCCGACCAGGCTTCTTCATCATTCGCATCCATCAAAGACAGCTCCATCTGGGTGCCAGGGGCGACATTGGGGGTCCAGCTCACAGAGGTACCATCTTGGTCTCCGAGATCAACGCTGTAGAAATATGTCAGGTTTTTTCCTCAACAAGCGAGGGTTTGATTCATACAGAGCGTCACCACAAGGGTCGCTAGGAGAGACCATAATCAGATTGTAGGGGCCGGTGGTACTAGACCAGGTTATATCAACGGGTTCACACTGCAGAGAAGGTGGTGAAATTTTCGAGTTTGGCCAGAATAAAAAAATTGGGTACCGTTGTCATTGTAGGCGTCGAGATGGTCAAATCGGCGGCAGCGCCATTGATGGCAGCAACAGCAAAAAGAGTGACGGTAACGAGTGTGGTGAACATGTTTCACTAAATGTGGGGAGTGAAAGTGAGGGAGTGAAGATTTATAGGACCGGGAGGTGGAAGTAGAGGAACAAGAGGCGACTTGATGGAAAGAGTTGTTTGCGCCCCGAGCCATTGTCGTTCGGCTCCCACGCTTTGTTTGGGCAACGGTCAATTGTCACCTTCCGTCAAATTATACCGCTCACCACACGTTTATCATTTGATCTTTGTTTATTCCGGTTCGTAATAAGAGATAATAACGGACTGTACATACATAAACTACAGAAATCCTCATGCCATACACGAGCCCATGGCCTGTATTCCCTACAGCTTTGCCCCCTTGAACGTTGCAAGCATGGTCCGTTTTGAGATCCTGGAACGTGCCGAAGTCGAGGCAGGAACGCGCAAAATATCACACCAGTCAGTCGTCATGGCCACTATCTCAGATGGGAATTTGTAACTGACCCAGAATGAGATATTTGAGAGGGCGTCTTTCGAGATCCCTCCTCTGGAATACGTCTTTCGACTGGTACATACTCTCTCTTGCTTGCACCGACGTAGATCTCGAAAATAAAATAAATATGGAGATATTTCAAGTCGTGGCCAAGGCATCACGCTGGCTTACCTGTCTTGGCCGCCAGATTTTGACACCGCCGGGTTGGAGCATCATCTGAACCACCAGTGAGGAAAGCGTAGAAACCGTCAAAAACGGAGTTTACCTGCCGCCAGTGAGCTAGCCATCCCACCACCCGGGGTACAGCAAACAGCACTGGGAAAAAGTCGAGGGGGAAACCTGTAATAGACAGTATGGTGAAAGCATATAAGATAATAAAAGTACCACATACCCATAGCTCGATAAATGAGCCCACTGGCACAGATTGTAAGTTCACGAAACGCGTGGGTGAACAAGGTCATTCTCCTACCTCCTACAGGCAAGTAATTGTCAAGTCGATGACCCCTCAGACGAGGGGAAAACACGTACCAGAAGTCGACATTAGGTGCCAGCTTACGCTTGATGAAATACTCGTCCTTCATGGCTGCCTCGTGGAGAGCCATTGCAGTCTCCAGGAGTTCATCTTTACCGGTTCTAAATGCACAATGACCATGGCATTATCATATTCTGTTGCATCTCATATATGGTGGAACATACACTTTGAATACCTCATCAGCAGTCTTTCTTACAATGAACGACCTTGGGTCCGACTGTTCATGCGTCAAATTTATGGAGGAGCCCTATGGTTAAGGGAAGACTGACAGTTTTGTACACTCTGGGCAGGAACAGTCAACAACTCAATCAGAGTCGCGCTTCTAATGACGCACCGGTGTCCAAATCCTGAAAGTACCTTTTCCCGCTTCTTGACCGCTTCAATAAAAGCTGGAACATTCGCGGGACTTGGTACATAGGCAAGGTCCCGGATCAACGGAAAGTCAAGCTTAGGTTTGCAGAGGAGCTTACCTGCCGATGGAGATGAGCATACGAATGACTGCTTCATTTGCTCCTCCTGATAGATGTGAGCGACTCGCTCCAACCCCAGGAATTTCACCACGAACCATGCAAGGGGCCGCTGAAACCTAAATAAGTGTTCATCCATATCATATACTCGAAGGCAATACTTACTACAGAGAAGCACATCCAGCACTGCAAGAGGATTATTTGTTCAGTAATGATTTTAGCCGCAACAAGAAAACCTTAGTTACTCACGCAATTGCAGAATACGGGTCCACGAGTGAACTTGCAGTTTGCAAAACCGTAGTCGCAGAGGCGTTTAGTTCATGATCAGCGTGCAGCAGAAACAGTACATCCAGAGCCTTTTCCAGAATAGGATTCGGTTTATAGTTTTCTTCGCCAAGATGGTCCATTTGGTATAGAAAGCTGAGGATGCAATCATACTTCCGCTGGAATCAATGATGAAGCATAGAACGCACGAGCCGGTATAGCTTAACCCAGTTGGAGGTGTAACGAAACTTCTTCCTTGCCGGACTCGATATGCCATTCTACGGTTGTGTATAATTATAGTAAAGAGCTTTTGAGGATCGGGGTGATGCAGGACTCACGCAGCAAGTGTGGTAGCTTTCCCGATTAGCCTGTATATTTGTCTGTCCATCACAGCAAGTGATTCTGGATTTCCCTTAGTGAACAGAGTTTGGCCTACATGATAATCGAGAATGTATTACGATGAACAGTTATGAACAGTAGCGGCGAACGATACCTTGCAAGGAGGGATTCGCTTCGCTATAATATGACCCGAGATATGCAAATGCACTGGTGAGGATTGCCATTGGGTGTGCGTCGTACCTATCGGATTGTCAAGGACACTGATATGTAGACTAGTATGTTTCCACTGACCGGAATGATCGGAAGAACTGTTCAGCATCGGCGTGCACGACACTGTGATGCATCACCTCACTCTCCCAAACTTTTAGTTGGGACGAGGAGGGAAGAGAACCGTAGATGAGAAGATAAGCTGGAAAGACTGATTAGCCACGAGCAATCATGGCAAGGGTACTTGTACGAACCAGTTTCGAGGTGAGAAGAATGCAGGGCCAGTTCTTCGATGGGGTAACCTCTATGCGAATGATTCGAAAGACTACAGACGATCGCATTTGACAAATGCATACCTGTAGCGAAGGACTGGACTCGATGCTTCAGGTAACCTGCAATCATAAACAGCAATGAAGCGCACCTCCAGCCTCTCCGTCAATGTAAGTAATTTCACTCCTCATCACGGCGGTATTCAAGAATCCTTTGTCGGAAACCCTCAATCCCTTGCCAGTCTCATTTTCCTCTCTCTCTCCCTTCTCTAGCGCTGCTGATAGCGCTTTAAATGAGGTTGCTGGAATGCTGTTGTCTTCTATGCTAGAGGTTGATCAGTTTTGAGTTTAGCATGAGCTTGTACTGAACCTCACACAACTTCAATGCTCTTGCCAGTACGGTTGTCGAGAACAGTTAGACTATTTTGCGAAGACGAAGGAGTAGGTCTGCCCATGATACCGATGACGAGGACGAATCAGCCGAGAGATGAGAGACTACGTATAGGAAGTGATGAGTTGTACTAGCAAGTTCTTATACGGGACGATTGAATGTGTTGCCCTCAAATTCGGACTCCAGGTAAAGGTTCTTTCCGGTTCGCACTACAGGAGATGCGTCGAACAATAATCACATGTAATAGACAAAGAAAGGCTGAAATGTATGTTACGTCATTATATATCATTCCTGAACATCGGCCGGAAAAAGCAATCGAATGTTAATGCCCGCGCGTAAGCACTTTCAAGCAGTACATTACTTATTGTATCAAGATCATCCACGCAAGTATGAAATAGAATAATCTATGCCTGTGGTCAATACATGGAGCGTACTGCATGCACATTGCAGAGACTCACAGAAGAGGGTAAACCGCAAGCAAGATGCGTTGAGGTTCTATTTTAGTCCCGTCCAAGAAGTTCACAGATGCTAGAAAAGAATTTCAGTGTCTCAACATTTGGCAAGAGGTGTTGGTTTACCCCAAATACACCAGGCCCAGGCTAGCAGCGCAACCGGCGCGCGCACGTAAATAACCCGTACAAAGCAGGAAATAAGAGCAGCGAGGTCAAGAGGTGCAATGCAATACCCCAAAACGCAAAGACCTTGGAAGAAAGATCTGCTCAAAGTTTTCATTAGCATGATTGTAGGAAGGGGTCAACGAGATCAGTTTACACTCTGCCACCAAGAAGCTGCAAGGATTATGCATGAGGAATAAAACATAAAGAGAGCAGCAGATACACACACCTTGGCCTGTACGGTAACCGCAAGAGCTCCAAGAGAACAAACGACTATCACACTAGTGAAAACATTCAATGATTGCGATTGAGGGGCCTGATAGTAACATCAGTTGGTATAGCAGGAATGTACGTGGATTCAATTGACATTGACGCTGAGCATGATTCCAAGAAGAAGACAGAGCATGAAAGGTCCCCATAGATCCCAATCTCTGGGGTTCAATAATAAAAAAACGGTGATGCCGGTCAAAAGAAGGTTATCACCTTAGAACTTCACGTCCACTGGACCTTCGAGGGTATACAACTTGTATGAGCTTGGAGTAGATTGAGAGAAGGTCTCGAGCCTTGGAAAGAAATGGAAAGGAATTGATACGTGTCATCATCATGGGCAGTTCAGAAAAAACAAACGATGGTTTGCGACACGGGTTCGTCAAGGGTATCAACGCCAGTATAGCTAGTGTGCATTGAGTTCGGATCGTGAAAAACATGAGATAAACATAAACATACCGCGTTTCGACTTGTATACCTCCGATTGTTTGTCGTGCCGAACGTTGAGGCCCTGATGAGCTTCCTATATTTCCTGAAAGTGGCGCTGAGCTATTCCAATTTGCTGAAGGCATTCCTAGTTGCTCTGGCTCCCTGGCGCGATTCTTGCCCTTGTCCGGTTGTGGTGACTGCGGCATTCCAGGATGTGAAAAACCGGGAATGTTCTCTTCATCAAAGTCATCGTCGTCGTCTACCAAAGACAATGAGCGAAATTTAAGCCTTCATAGAGTGTCATCATACCCGCTTGAATGAACTGAGAACTGGCAGTCAAGGGTGTAGTCGCGGAATCCATGTTCATGGTTGAGTTGCGGTCCGCAAGGTACTGTGTCATCATGTGAGAAAAGCCGGGCTGGATAGACGCCCGTAGACACTGACGCGTCGCCCCATCAAATTTGAGTCGAAATAATCTCTCTTCTAAACGTTGATCAATGGTCTGTATCACCTCCTTCCGCTTTTGTGTATACTGACTCACGACATCCAGGGTAACGCTGCTTCAGGACTCAACCCGCCAGGTGGCCAGGGAAACCCAAATGACAAGGACAAAAAGGAACAGCAGAAAAAGAAATGGGAGCCGCCTCTTCCTACGCGAGTTGGCAAGAAGAAGAGACGAGGTCCTTCTGCTGCTTCTAAGCTTCCGCCAGTATACCCGACCACTCGATGTAGACTCCGACTGTACAAGCAGGAACGGATAAAGGATTATCTGCTACTGGAGGAGGAGTTTATTCAGAACCAAGAACGTCTCAAACCCGAGACTTCTCTCGAGGAGAAGAATGAAGAAGATCGCTCAAAGGTCGACGACCTCAGAGGAAGCCCTATGGCAGTCGGTACTATGGAAGAGATTATTGACGACGACCATGCTATTATCAGTACTGCGTCTGGTCCCGAATTCTACGTCTCTATTATGACCTATGTCGACAAGGACCTTCTAGAGCCGGGATGTCAAGTTTTGCTTCATCACAAGACACAATCCATTGTTGGTGTACTCCAGGATGATGCAGATCCGATGGTTAGTGTCATGAAGCTCGACAAGGCGCCGACAGAGAGCTATGCAGATATTGGTGGTCTGGAGAGTCAGATACAGGAAATCAAGGTGTGTACTGTACGGCTACCTGTTATGCTGCTAAAACGTGGCTAGGAATCGGTCGAACTACCACTCACGCATCCAGAACTGTACGAGGAAATGGGTATCAGACCTCCTAAAGGTGTCATTCTATACGGAGTACCGGGTACAGGGAAGACACTTCTCGCCAAAGCCGTTGCCAATCAAACTTCCGCCACCTTTCTGCGTATCGTTGGGTCCGAGCTCATTCAGAAATACCTCGGAGATGGTCCCAAACTCGTTCGCGAGCTATTCCGTGTCGCGGAAGAACACGCACCGAGCATCATATTTATCGACGAAATCGACGCGGTTGGGACAAAACGGTGAGTGTCGCTCTCGGCGTATTCATGCTGTCGACTGTGCTGAACAACCTTCTTCTGTCCAGTTACGACTCTACTTCTGGCGGCGAACGTGAAGTTCAACGAACTATGCTTGAGCTTCTCAATCAGCTGGATGGCTTTGACACGCGTGGGGACGTTAAAGTCATCATGGCTACAAACAGGATTGAAACATTGGACCCTGCTCTTATTCGTCCTGGACGTATTGACCGGAAGATAGAATTCCCTCTGCCTGACGTGAAGACCAAAAGACACATCTTCAAGTACGCGCTTTCTTGAATCAGCACCTCATTCTGCTGATCATGAGATCTAGACTTCATACATCGCGGATGAATCTGGCTGAAGACGTGGATCTGGAGGAGTTCGTCATGACAAAGGACGATTTATCCGGTGCGGATATTAAAGCAGTATGTACAGAGGCCGGATTATTAGCTTTGCGAGAGAGGCGGATGCGGGTGACGAAGAACGATTTCACTTCTGCCAGAGAAAAGGTTCGTTCCATTTTTGAAAGTTCCAATCTCTGTATATCTGAACGGGTTTGTCCAGGTTCTGTACAGGAAGAACGAGGGCACTCCAGAGGGACTTTACCTGTAGTTATCGTCGCCATCGAGCCGCTATTACCGTACGTACACTTGTTGATTGTCCCGTAAGCGCCACAGATGAATGTCTCGATTTTCTCTTCTGGGGATCTTAGCCTAGCTACGCCTATAATGTGAATTCAGATAAGCGCAACCGGTTCGCCTAGATTGGTAGTACCCGTAAGTGTACAAGCGCGTAATTTGTGCACATCCGGTGCATATCGTAGGACGTCGATATCGTACACGCTAGCTCAAGGGAATTCAGGTACATGATTTGCAAAAGACTCTGCTCGAACAGAGACTACGAAAAACCTGTTTCAGAAATTTGCTAGTGAGACCAGAAAATAATCTTTCCCCAGGAACCTACCGGCATTGTCCTTTTTCCTGTTCTGCTCTCCCGAAACTCCTGTTGTCTAAGGCCATTGAGTCATTCATCACTTTGTCCCTCACTCGCAATGCACTTCCGTCCTGTGTACCTCATTTTTGATGCTGTACAGACCGCAGCTTTCAATGTGAGTGGAGATTTTGACTAGAAATCATTGCTTTTCTACCTTGGAGCTGGTTTAAAAGACCTATATAGCACGGTTTTACAAGCCTTGTAGATGAGTTATGAGACTGTAATTATCTGAATTCCCTTATAGGCTATCTTTGATTTTTCTCTGACAAGCCGAAGCTGTAAATCATTGTGCTTTTTATCTGGGATCTACAAAGTCTAACACCGAGTCGAGTACGACCTTGGGCGGCATCAACATCCGTATCTCTGTTGCAAAGTCATCTATACCTGCAATTTCTCCACTTCTTCGTGTTTTGCACCGTAAGCCTAGCTCCGTAGTCGTTATTATAGAACCTCTTGATGTGCCGTACTCGCCGAATGAATCAAACATGCGTCGAGGATCGAACACATCGCCATGCTCTATTGCAATGATCTCGAAGCAAGTTGACATAATCTCCTCCTTTGTCACCTGCGCGAGTTTACAAGCCGTCTTTGTTATTCGACGTACCTGTTCTCCGAAGCGTGCTCTCAGACCATCTCGAGACGCAAGGGATCCTTTACCATACCCCTGACAGCCTGCAACCACTAGGATATCCGCCGACCATCTATACATCGTCTCGGCCAGCTCGTTCGCAGAATAGTCACTCAAGTATGGATACATCGTATGAATGTGACGATGAGTCAATGCCCGCCATCTTGAAGATGTGGGTTGTGGTTCTGATGAACATATTCAGGATGGCCGATTTTTCGTGCTAATGTTAAACGTTGAGTTTCTCACCTGCTGCATACATATGAGAGTAGATCTGCGTCAAGACCGCGTCTGCTTTTGTAGGGAAGCCCATGCAAAAGACAGATAGTGCACGAGCTACGCAAGTGGATATACAGCCTTGTAGAGCTAGCTGGACGAGTATGGGATCTTGCGAGTGATCTCGCCCTGACAGTATCCTCACTATACTCGGTCCTAGCCTCGAGGCTGTGTCCTGAGTGGCCTGGATAGCTACTTTGGACGAAGTTGTATTTCCAAATGTACAAAGCTCAGTAGCTGCTGCTGAAAACTGGAGTATCTCGGAATTAAGATCGTGGATAGCTTGAAGGACCTGGGCGCCTGACCAAGCGTCGGTTCGTGTCATGAAGACCTCCGTCGTTTTCAAGAGCGCTTTATTTTCATCCAGCAATGAACCTGGATGATTGTCATCCTCCTTTTCGAAGTTGAGTGTCTGGTCGTCCTCCCGATCGATACTGTCATTCAAACTTCGAGTCTCCGCATGGTGTCCTTTTAGTTTCTCTAGCTCCTCATCTCTAGCCTTCAAGATCTCTCTCGTCTCGAACAATGTCTTCTCCAGAAGTCTGCATCGCTCCTGCAGCTTCGTCATTTCGGCTTGAGTGCGCACGAGCTCTCTTCTTGTCTCATCGATAGTTTTCCTCATTGACGGATGGTGCAAGGTCGATATAGAGTCCCCTTGGCAAGTGCAGGCACTTTGCCGACGGTCCGCTTCGTCTAGACGTTGACGTAACGAGGCGCACTCCCGGGTTAGTCGGGAAACAGGGTCGTGTACAGGCGTGAGAGTTCGCTCTTCGTCCAGGTCCTGAGGACGATGGGTGGGAGTGTTGGTGGGAGTACGGAGAGCGAAAAACTCGACAGTCGCAGTAGCGAGTTCTCTGAGGTGCAAGTTAGCAACGGGTAGCATGACCGCAATTACAAACACGATAATCAGCTGGCGACAAGATAGATACATACAAAAGTTTCAAGCCTGCGTCTCTGATATGAGGCTTTCTGGAATCTTGTGCTCCACCACGAGGTTGCCTCGTTGTAGACGCGTTTTTTTCTACGGTGTGGTGAACACAAGGTTGGCCTTGTATTACGCGTCCTTTCGATGGATTTCGATGGAAATCTGTTTGGGAGTTTTGTTTGTTAGTTGATCCTAGTGTTCGCTGTTCCTCAACGACCTTTTTTATGACTGCTGGCATAGGAGTGGAATCCACAGCTTATTCTATCTTATTTCTCACTATCTTGAGACCTTCTTCCTAATTGCAGCATGAAATCTTCTTCGGACACGCGCAAGCCTTATGCAGGCCTCATTCGATCGCTGGTACTAGCTTTAGATGTTGGCACCACCTTCAGCGGGGTCAGTGCAACTTTGGCCGCTCATTCTCTCACGCGTTCATCCTCTTACATAGGTTTCTTATGCAATTCTTGAGCCTGGTGAAATACCCAAAATTCATGGTGTTACACGGTAATTTTTCCCGCTGTTTTCTTCAAATGAAATGTTGAATATCTCTCTAGCTTCCCGGGGCAAGAACATGTTGCAGGCAATTCCAAAATACCAACCATCATGTACTATGATAGTGAGGGGAAGATGATGGCCGCTGGGGCAGAGGCAGATACTCCCTCAATCCTGTCGTTGGCTGAAGATGAAGGCTGGATAAAGGTTGAACTGTGCGTCGTTCGATCCATGACAGTCTGGACTCGTCCTCATTGACCACCTCCAATCAGTTTCAAGTTACGGCTTAGGCCTCGTACAATGAAGCTAAACATGAACGGTATGAGACTTGGACCTCTACCTTATCGCAAGTCTGCCGTGGACGTTTTCGGCGACTTTCTTTCCTATTTGTTCCTTTGCACACGCAATTTCATTCGAGATACTCATGCGAATGGTGCATCTCTATGGAGAGCCGTTGAACATGACATTCAATTCGTTCTATCACACCCTAATGGATGGGAAGGTGCTCAGCAGACCAAGATGCGCCGAGCGGCCGTATACGGTGGTCTAATTCCAGGCACCAATGAGGGTAAGGCTCGGATACGTTTTGTTACAGAAGGAGAAGCTAGTTTCATGCCTGTGTCTTGAACGGCTTGGCAGATGATGTACTCTCTGTGAGTGTTATCATTCTTCGTTGACGAACGACTCATTTATTGCATTCAGGGTTCTCCAAAATCAGGATTTCTTGTGCTTGATGCGGGAGGCGGTACATTAGACATAAGTTCATACGCTATTCGTGCTCAAGCACCTTTGGTCATTGAAGAGGTGGCGCCACCAGACTGTAAGTGTAAACGTATTTATCTTGCAATCCTGGCTGAAGTCAATGTCTAGGTGTCTTCGCAGGATCCGTATTCGTGAGCAGACGGGCTCGAGAACTATTCCAAGGTGCGACCCCGAGGTGCCCCTCTCATTCTTGAATGTTCAATACCTGGACTCAGAAAAGCTCAAAAACTCCAAATACGGAACACCTGATGCTGTGGATCATATCACCAAGCGCTTCGACGAAACAACCAAGCGATTATTCCGTGACAAGAGAGACCCTCAGTTCATATCTTTTGGATCACCTCTCGACAAAGATCTTTCGGTCGGCATACGGAGTGGTCAACTGAAGCTTTCCGGGTAAGACGGACCGCTTTCTTCATTAAAAAATTCCTAATCGCAAATGAGTTAGTGCAGAAGTTGCAGAGCTCTTTGAGCCATCAGTGAAAGGTGAGTGCCATTGTTCCAAGCGATATCTCCTCTCAATCGAGATCACAGCTGCCGTCCATGCTATCAAGGCTCAAATTGAAGCTTCTTCGGGCATGATAAAGGTTAGTCAGTCTTCGTTTGTAGTGGCAGAGTTCATTATGCTGAATATGCTCATCTAGTCGGTTTTCCTTGTGGGTGGATATGCCAATAGTGCATGGTTATTTAGCCAACTTCAAGAAAGACTTGAGCCTTATCGTGTCGCTGTGAGTCGACCAGACACGCAAACGTGAGTGCTCGAAATTGTTTTATTCGTGGATTGGCTGACTTTGCGTCACAACAAGCTCGAAAGCAGTCGCCGATGGTGCAATAGGGTTCTATTGCGATCACCACGTCTCTGCTCGAATGTCGAAGTTCATGTATGGGGTGGAATACCTTCGGCAGTACGATTCTGCAGATCCCGACCACGTTGAACGGAAAGATAGATTGTGCGAACTTCCTTCGGGCCCTCGGCTTCTACCTGACGCCTTTGATTGTATATTGGCAAGGGTGAGTGCGTGCGTATACGCCCTCTTGCCCAGTTCACAAACATTGCTTTAGGGTGTCAAAGTAAAGGAATCTACTGTATTCACGCGGAAGTATTGCACGGAGCTGACGAGCTTGTCGTTACTCTCCGTATTTGAGGTTGAAATTTGGTGCTACAGGGGTGGAAACACTATACCGAAGTGGATAATGAGGCAAGCAGGTAATGTGTAGCTCGTGCGATCTTCTTTGTATTCTCACTCATCCATCATTGTAGAGGACTTCTCGACACTTTGTCTGGTGCGGGCAGATCTGTCCCCGCTGAGTAGCAGTGCCGAAGCGAAGACAGGCAAGCACGGAAGGGTATACTGGAACATCGTGTTCTCTGTCGAAATTCATTTTGGGCTGACAGAGTTCAAAGCGCGAATCAAATGGGTTGACAATGTATGTACATCCTTCGTAACATACTTTTCTTCTCTGACAGTATCTCTCATCCAGGGAGTAACGAAATAGTGAGTTTCTATTCTATTTGATTGCTTCTGCAACAATTGAATATTATCGTTAGCGGTCCAGCATCAATAATCTATAACGAACGAGGACATAGGCTGGACGAAGACGAACCAGATAGTTATCCAGAAGACGATATGACTCCAGCTCAATCTCGGACAAACCGAAGTCTTCCAGGCTCCCGGGCCCATTCAGTTGATGCGACATCGTTCCACACGCCTGCGATGTCTACTGTCAACAGTAAACGATCGTCAATGCTCGGGCCCGCCCGAAACGAGCCCCCACCGGTGCCATCAGTCATTCCAGAAGTTGTTCCTGCTACTCCAAGTATACGCAGCACAACCAGCGTGCGGTCTTCTCGTCTACCCTCTCTTTCGCGCACTCCAACCGAGAATGGGACCAGGGTAGATCCTTCTAGGGATCAATCCAGAGGGCGATCGGCAGTCAGTAGAGGGAAGGAAAGAGCGATTACATCACCTCCCATAGATGAGAGTTCTAGTACAACGAGCACCAGCAATCGGAACTCTTCTTCGAGGCTTGCTGATACTCTTTCGTCCGTGTGGGGCGTCGTATCACCTACTGCCAGATCGATAGCAGAGTCACTCAAATCGAAAGAGGCTACTCCTTTGTCATCTCCGGTGAAAAGAGAGTTGAGAGAAATTTTGCATGCCCCACCCCCTCCACCAGATCCTATTCCATCTACTGCGGAAGAAGAAGCACCGATGTCGGCCGCGGATATGCCAGGTGCTTTTGAAAATGGCGTTTCGGTTGGAGAAGTTGAACAATCTCAGACAGAACCTGCTCCAGTAGTTGAATCTTTCAGTGAAGCAGCAGCATGGGGCTCGTTCACTAGCGCAGGGGAGGCAACTGGTGCCAATATGGGACCCACCAATCTCAGAATTTCAACAGCTCTCTCTAATAGGGCTCCTTCTGCAGTTATTTCTCCAATTACTTTGCCAGAAATGAACGTAGATAGGTCTACCCAACCTATTGCAGAAGCAGGCATGCTCTCATCATCAAATGAACCCTTGCTCAACTCAAATGAATATTCTGACTTGCTCTCACCACCGGAATCAGCCCCGTCGAGCACACACAATCTTGCCGAATTGCTTAAGACAGCTACACCTGGACTCAAATCGCCAACAAATGCTACATCTCCAGTTTCCACGTCCTCCAAAAATACATGGTCAACGAAGGCTTCACCGAAACCTTCCTCGTCTCCTAATGCAACCAATCCGACTACGCCTACGACAGAGGTACAGGCGACAGCCTCAAAGTCGCCATGGGGGACACCAAAGCCTGCCGCAACACCCAAAGCTGCATCGAAAGCTTCATCAAAGAATCCATCAAAAGCAGCCACGCCTCTAGCGTCAACTCCCAAGCCAGCTGCTACACCCCAAGTTGCTACGCCCATTCCTGCTTCATCTCCGAAAGTAGAGACTACCGAGCTCCCGCCTACAACCTTTGAACAACAAGTCGAGTCTGCAGTTGCAGAATCACATCCGTCTCAAGATGAGATTGCTGCTCCAGATACGACGACCCAAAAAACAGAAACACATATTGAAAATGCTGCTTCAGAACCTGCAGGTGAACCTGCCGCAGACACTGCAGCTCCTGTACCTACTGATGAGGCTACCCCTGCTGAGGCCGCATCCGCCGAAGCCCCAACTGCACTTACAGCTGCAGAAACACCTGCTGAGCCAGAGGCATCTGCGGAGATACCAAAAACGCCAGATGCATCCAAGGAAGAAATTGGTGACGAAACCATGGTTGCAGCAACTCCCAATGAATCTGCGCCGGGAACTGCCCCAGGCACTCCAGGCGATGGGTTGAATGGGGCTGATATTGAGGGAAGAGGTGAAGAAGGAGACGAAAAGGAAGCGAAGGAGGAAGATGAACAGGCTACCACTCCAGGTAGCAAGAAGAAGAAAAAGAAGAAGAAGACCAAGTAGGCTTAGAAACGACGGTGGATATCAGATTTTTGGGGATGTTTCCTGTTACTACTTTTGATTCCAGATGCGAAATAGATGTACTACAGTACTGTTATATTAATCAACAGTGACACCGCGATTCCGAAGGTCATTCTTAGCTTGAGATATTTCCTGCGAGAGCGTTGAAACACTAAGTCATGTTTAAGAAGAAAGACGCACATTTAATAACTCTTCGTAAGCCTCTGGACAATCTCTGAACGTGAACAGTCCCCATCCCAAAGACCATAGAGAATAAGATCCAAATGAAACTAGTAGCCACCAGGGCAGCTACAATGCATACTATTCATGAGGAATGTCATGCAAATTGATATGTTACTCACAGCCGGCAAAATCTCCTGGACTACTTTGCCTTCGATGAGCGGGACTTGGAGAATTTCAAAGAGTGCAAGGAAGTACAATGAGGCAAAAATGGTCGAAATGACTGCTACACGTTGAGCGCGGGTCATATTTGCCAGTAGAGATGATGGATACGACTTGCAAACCTTGTCCGGACACGTCGCGTCACGGGTCAGTCACGTCGTGCGCTTCTCATTTAAATAACTTTCATGGACTCTCAGCTACACGCTCAATTAAACGAATATTATCGAGTCGATTATGAACACAACGTTCATCCACCACAAGACGAGTCTCTTCCTCTTGGCCCTGCAATTGAGGAATACATTCAAAGTAATCTGAAAACGGCAAGTTCAGCATCTGGTGCATTTTGCCCATCGTGACTGAAGGTAAAACAGACCAAGGAGGAACTTTCGCGGCTCTCAATACTGTCGCCACCGGAATGGGACGACTCACATCCACTTACACACTACTTTGTCTCGTGCGTGACCTTATGAACGGCCTCAGCCTGCCTAATTATTTACAAAGCGTAGATCCTCACACAATACGTACCTCTTATCAAGACAGCTCGTGGGGCGAGCCTCCGCAGAGTCATATACACATGCCCTGTCTCGGGGAGCGCGTTGTGTCGAAATAGATGTATGGCCAAGCTCGAGTCCGGAGGGCCTCGTCGTCACACATGGGTATACCTTAACCAAAGGGGTATCTTTTCGAAAGGTATGCGAAGCAATCGGCGAGGGTGTCGATGCTCTTGGCCCCGGTGCATGGCCCGTTCTGGTCAGCCTCGAATGTCATGTCGGACCGAAAGGGCAACAGAACATGGTCAATATTTTAAAGAGCGCTTGGGGAGAAAAACTTGTAGTGGGAAGACTTCAGAATGATGACAGTCATGACCAAGAGGACGATAATGTCATAGTGTCTCCTAGAAATTCAAAAGGGAAGATTATATTGATGGTGCGTCCCTACCACTCATGCTAATTCTGAACTTTCACATGTCCAACCATTTACTGTAACTGTGTAGGTAGAATACTATCCCCCAAACAACTTTGCTCAAATAGAAGCTGAAGAAGAGGTTGAAGAAGACATCGATGAGATGAATCCTATTCTCGAACACTTTTCTACAGAAAGTATCATCGAAGGGGAGGACCTGCCACAAGTCCTAATAGGAGAGGTTGAACGAGGAAAAATATCAGACGAACTTGCAGCCCTAGGTTACTACGCTCGCAGTTGGAAACCCTCCATGGGCTGGTTACAACAAGGTAAACTCTTCTCTCTACAATTTCAATCAACCTTGATTTTCATCATACTTCGTAGAACTCGTTGATCCTCGCCATATCCTCATAAATATATCCGAAACCAACATCCTCTCTCTGCTGCCTACGGAACTCGGCCCTCTCATTCAGCACGGCCGCTTACATCTCCGTCGTATCTTTCCCAAAGGGACACGTATTCGCTCTAGCAACATGGATATTTTGAAATTCTGGAGAAATGGATCACACGTCGTGAGTTTAAATTGGCAGACGTTCGATACCTCGATGCAGATCAACGAAGCGATGTTTGTGGGTAGTCCGGGATGGGTGTTGAAACCCAATGCGCAGAGGATGCTTGATCAAGAGTTAAGCAAATCCAAGCTCACCGCCGAGATTGTTGGGTTGAGTTCTTGTATGACTTCCCTGCTTATATACGCTGCGATGAGCTCATGTTCAGAATAGTGATACTACCAAAGGGCCGCCAGGACAAGACGTACAATGTGTATGTCGAGGCGGAGCTCTATCATAATTTACAGGACCAAAAATGGAGATCCAAGACCGTGGTGACAACAGAGGACGGAGACGTGATGTGGAACGAAAATCTGGAATGGGAATTTGACCGTGATGAGTTGGCCTTCATTCGGTACGTAGTATGAGAGCGGCACATACGAATTCATATTGAACCACCCGCCCTCTCTGAAAACAGGCTTCGAGTCCGAGAAAATCGCAGGTTTGAAAAAGATTTGGATTTGGCAATGTTTTGTGCGCGCGTAGACCACCTTCAACAAGGATGGCGTCTTGCATACCTGTTGAACATGGATGGAAGAGCATCTGGCGCAACATTACTTGTAAAATTCGAGCTGACTCAATGAAACTTAGGATGTGAATGTTTATCATTACTGGCTGTAGACAGACATAAATGATCAGTGAAACTCTGTTTCGCTGAAGCAATATGAATTCAACGAATACCATCGTCGACATTTCAGTTTGACCGATCTACATTGCCATGTCCATATTTGTGTTACCAACACCCCAAAAACTGTCCACCGACGGTATACAATTTGCAAGGGCATGCATAAGTTTGTAGGGGCCCGTAGAACCATTTTGCCAAACTCCAATATTACGCAGTCTCCAGTCCGTATATGTTCGGACCTTCATCCCGGAAAGAAAGGTCTACGATAAATAGTGATAAGTCGGTACGAAACTGCGAGGAAATGAGACTCACTGGAAAGCAACATTTTGCTGATATACAATGATAGCGAGAGCAACCTCGGCAACCTGACTGCAAGGCTGTCATATAGCTGAACATCCATTTCAAGAACATTGAGTTGAAGATACTGTATATTCGAAGGCAGAACATAGACAAGCCTAAGCACGTCCTGTGGGTCTAAATAACGGTCTCGCACAACCAACGTATGTAAGGTCTCCGCAGACAATTGAATGCATGTCAGAAGGGCATCAAAACCTCTGGGTAGGGCGGAAGGGTAGAGTTGGAGTTCCTCCAAGTGAGAAAAATGGTTCGCTTGGAAGGTGCTTAGCATCCATTCACTCAATGGCTGTTCTGTTTGAATCGCATGCAATAAAGGACTCTTATTTAGTCTCAAGACTAAAATCTCTAGCTGGGTATGATGTTGTCTAAGAAAGGCTGAAAGACTAGAGGGATCGTCCCTAAATGTTCGCGGGAAGGATGTTTGGAAGTTAAAACATGTCAACAAGGGAAAGTGGCCTAGGGACCAGAAGCACTCCGCAGGATTGAATATATTGAGGCCGTGATTATGGCAGGAAATTGATTTGTAAAAAAGAAAACTTTCCGCCGTAAATCCCCATTGAT
>MU790713.1:0-46911 GCA_027886635.1 Lentinula boryana | reverse complement strand
CAGGATGGAGCAGGAGATGCTCCCCGCGCCTTAGTACATAGCCTTACTTACTAGCGGTTATCACAAGAATACAAAAAAAAAAAAAAAAAAAAAAAGCGGGAAAAAAGTCATATGACTTTCCGCCGATAAGATTATACAGTAAGCGCCACTACTTGCCACGCGGTGGCCCTTCGATTCCGGAAATCGAATCCACTTTGAAATAGTTGAGTAATCGGAAATCCTTCTTCTTTTCCTCCAAATCCTTAGCTCCCTTCACGTCCAAATCAATGTCTGAAGGGGTTATTGTCACTGACACTCCTGCCACCAAGGCTTCTACTGCCGAGGAAACTATCAGCGCAATCACAACTGAAGGTGGTTCTGCTGAGTCCTCTATCGTTGCTGCTGCTGCTGCTGTCGAAGAGGCTTCAGAGGTCAAGGATGAACAAAATTTAGAAAAAGACATCAAAGACACGAAAGCGCCTTCGAGGAGGTCGACGAGAATCTCGTCCAAGTCTCAACCAGAGGCCAAGGAGACTTTTAAACCGAAAAGGGCCCCTTCGACGAAGAAGAGGGCTGTCGAAGACAGTGTAGAGGGTTCAAAGACTACAAAGAAGGTGTGTTTGAAGGAAAATTCATTCAAATTCACGTTCATTTCGATTTGGTAACCTGGTTGTGAAAATTTACCGATCTGTCCTCTCCCCCTTTGCCGAATTGATTTGACTTTTCTCGTTGTCCATCCCACGATTTCAAAAATTTTTGACCTTTTCCTGCTTTCTAGGCTAAAGCCGATCCATCCGAGGCTGGACCAGCGCTCGGCTCTTTCCTTCCTGAAATTACACTCAAGTCTGAGAAGGAGGTCGACGTACAGGTGTCGCTTCTTGCAGAGGACAAAGGGGTAGTTTTGTTTTTGGTACCCAAAGCTGACACCCGTGCGTTTACGTTCTTCTCTCTTTTTTACATCACTATTCTCTCTCTTCCTTGTCCGTCACAGTCTGCTGATTCCTGGTGACTTGTTTTTTTTTAGCTGGTTGCACGAATCAGGCATGCGGCTTTCGTGATATATATGCTGAATTCACTTCAGCTGAATATGACGTGTATTGTGTTAGCGCTGATCCTCCGGCAGCGCAGAGTAAATGGCAAGAAAAGGTGTGTTATAGATGTCCATTCGCTGCGTGGTAAAATTCAAACTATATTGTGTGGTAGAAATCCCTTCCATACGGTCTTCTCTCTGATCCTGATCGCAAGCTCATTTCAGCATTAGGAGCTAACGACAAGGGCAAGACCAAACGAAGCCATTTTGTTTTCGCCAAAGCGGAAGAGGGTGCAGAGGGCAAGGGAAAGTTGATTGAAAAGCACATTGGTGTAAAGCCGGTTGAAAGGTTAGCGATCCTTGATTTTTATCTTCCTCCATGACTATTCTTCACTGTGTCAAAATAAAGGTGTTTTTTGCTCTGTTTCCATCACCTTCTTTCTGTTACATCCAAGGACCTTCTGAAACGTGTACTGACTGACCGCTTCTCACGACATGATTTTCTAGCCCAAAGCTCGCATTAGAGTTCATCAAGTCGTACGTTTCTGGTACATCGGCCGCGCTTACTGGGACGAGCAACGGGGAATCCATTCAAGCTGAGGATGTTGCTACCACTAACGGTGGGGCGTCTGTCGCTGCAGAAACTGCACCGATCGAAAAGAGCAGCGAAAAGGACAGCGAGGAAGCAGCCGTTGTGTCGACTAATGGCGCTGAGGACAAAGACATCACTATGGAGGCAGCTGAACCTCTTGTAACGACTTGAGACGGCTCGTGGCGGGCGCATCGCTTGCTTCCTCTACATCATCGAAATCCCTTGCGCTGATATAGACTCGAAACAAGACCTAAAATGTACTCTTATGTATGAGGGAACACCTTTCCGTTCACTTACTGCTTTCTTCCTTCGTTTTCATCGTTCTCGTATCTCTTATCGATATCTATCGTCCCCTATCCCCCTCCTCCTGCATTTCAGCAGTATCCGCCACTATCATAGTACTACTTCCCCATTTGACCGGCTACTCTTTTATCATGTACATCATATTTGGCTCATCGTTTTTCTTTGCGGTTTTTGTAAAAGCTATGTTTGTTGTCTACATATACGAAAAACTCGTATCACAAAGCAAACGTCGTATGTACGTGCGTGTTCCTGTACTACGTCGGGCTCTTTTAACAAAACCCTCGTATATATCTCACACTAGGACCTATAGAGAAACGCCAACGTGTGTGAAAAAGAACAGAGTGAGTATCAATCCAAAGGAGAAAAATTGGACGTACGAGGAGAAATATACAGTAAATGGGGAAATTGGAATGCAGCATTTAGATATTCCACGCATTGACCCATTACATTTTTCCGAGTTGGCTTCTCTAAGATTAGCCTTTCAATGGCTGGTGCGAATGGACCTCCGTCGATTTTTCGAACACTTGCGAGAGTGTCTTTGCAATCATCCACGCATTGACCTACGCGAGCGTCATAGAAATTCAAAAACAGATGACGATCATTGGACGTGGCCATGAAGAAGCCAAAACCAGTCGTCTTTGCAACAAGAGACGAAGCCGGAGGCATGTTTAAGAAGTGGACAATGTAAAATTCCTCAGCATGCTGGATTAGAAGAAGGGCGTTTGATCTTGCATATGCTGCAGCCTCGGAGGAGGGTTTTTGTTCCAGCTAGCGTCATATCGGGTGAAGCGAACATCCACTGTCGATGTTAGTGTACTCCACTTTCTTCAACTCATCGCCCACGCTGTATGTGCCATGAGCAAAAAAGCTCTAGAATGTAAATGTCAGCAAAGTGGTGACCTGCTCAACTGCAAATGCATCGAAACGTACCACTCGTTCGTTAAGCGCCAATTGAACGAGGCTCTTAGACCCTGTAGGGACTGAGCTGCCGACAGCAAAGAGACCAAGGAGAACGTAGAAACTGGCGACAGCGAAACGCATATTGTGGAAAGGTTGGATCAGGGACGGGGCAGGGAACAATTGAGCGAAGACGATGCGAGTAAGGAAGTTGTGAGTTTTAGGAAATTTGTCGTTGAGCAAACGGCTTGTGTACAACTTTGGCCAGCAAAGCAGTACGTGCAGGGGGAGTTTAACCAGAACCTATCTTTTTTCTGCTGGATGTAGCTCAAATAGCACATGCAGGGACATATTTGAATTTTTGACGATTGTGATCTTTCACCGCCTCATCCCTTTCAGCAAACATCATTATGTATACATATATTTAATTCTTGGCAGTGGACTCTACTCTACGAAGTAAATACCAGTATTCGTACTGGAGTCATTATTTAAATAGCATGAGATATATCGAAAATAAAAGTATCCATCGTCATAATGCATCGTAAGAAATCACCTCGTTATACTGACTTTTGTCACCTCATTAATAGCGAACTAAATTTTTGAACGATATAGGTCATAGCAAATCAGTATCTGTCCTAAAATTCATCGACTTCCTCTCCCTAACAATCGCTCTAGCTCTCTCCATCGTCTCTCTCAACTCTGGACTCTCCCATGATGTCTCACAAGTGGGAAGCGAGGCAGGTGGAGTGGAAGGTAAAGAAGACAAAGACATATCCGTCCCCATACCGTACGGTGGTGGGTTGATATTCATATTCATCCCAACACCCGCACGTCTACCCAAACTGCCTGTAGTTGAAGAGGCAGAAACACTGCCCGCAGCGCGTCTCTTCGACGTCGAGCCAGATCGTGATAACCTTCCCCTATGAGCTCTGTCTTTCCTTCCAAATTCTTGTTCCTCGTCTTCTTCAATCCATGCCCCAGATCCATCGTCGACCGCGTCTTCTTCGACTTCACTCATCACGACAACCTCTCTACCAAGCGCCCGTTTGCCTTGTTCAATGAGCAAGGACAGCTTACTGCCGAGCGAGTCCATTTGATCCATCTGGTCGTCTACATCCAGGTCTCTTCCGTCTCTCCTCGGATCTATACCCTCTATCTGATCGGATGAAGCACCTGAACCAAATGCCGGACTATGCGTCTGACGATTCTGATTTCGTTGTGGAGACGTAGAGTGTGAAGATTGGGACAGGGGGGAAAAATCGAACGCGGGTTGAACGGGTGGAAACAACGCTGACTGCGGGGTAGATGTGGAAGCACCCAACGAAGAAATGTTATGTATGACTTTGCGTGCTGGTCGTCTGCGAGAAGAATGGGCGTCGTGTGTTCGACGAGACTTGCGTGTGGTCCGTGGAGTAGGAGGAATGACATTCACGTCCGGCGATGAAGGTGTATAAGGCGGCGGTGGTGGAGATGGAGAAGCTTCGCCTGTGATCTGCTGCTCCATGTGCTTGCCAATGCCACGGTCTCTCCAGCTGAAGAATAGCAATAAGTAAGATAGTTAGTACGGCTTTGATGAAGAGTAATAGTTATTCTGCTTACAGACGATAGACCGTTAATCCAACAGCAGTACCTACAAGTGCAGCATTGACAGCGGTTGAGACGATAGAGCCCGCTAAGGTACGGCGACGTTTGGCGGGAGGATGTTGAAGTTCCTCAACGGCTTGTTCGTGAGCTATGGGAAGACGAACACGGTCAGGAACAGGAACATGAACACGATTTCGGTTGCGATGAAGGTTGAAAATGATAGATATGATGAGTTGCATGATAATGAAAGGATAACGAAGGGATATGAAAGATGACTGAAATAAGGAAAGTAGAAATTCGAATATGAAAAGAAGAAGTTCGAAAAAGGTGAAGACAAGGCCGAAACCAAGGTTGAAAGAAAAGGTGAAAGTGAAAGCAAGAGTGAGTGTGAAGAAAGATATGTGAACGCTGTATGAACCCAGGATTGCAGGTGGGAAGACCGTTTTAAAGAGGCTTATCAAAGGCAGCATCGTGTAAACAGCCTGGTTTTAATACAAGTCAGACCCGCGCTCAAAATCCATCCGGCAGGCTGACGTTTTGCATGATGGAAGTTTAATAGATGCTTCGCCACTGCTGATCGATAACAGCCGATAGCAGCAGCAGGCCCCAAAACAGCACGAAAACAACACGAAAACATGCTGCCACATGCAGAAACGAGCAAAAAAAAACACGCGAAGACGCCAAGAGGCGCGATGAATTTTCAACTTACCATCAAGTCCATTCTGCTTGCCCAATTTGGCTGGAGTGTCAAGATATCCATTTGACACAGTGACAAATGTCGGCGCCAGACTCGGTTCCCCTGCGAATGCTGGCTCCCAACCTCTCTTTCGAGAACTGCCTAACTCTACTGGACTTGGAGAAACCCTCCTGCTCTTCGGGTGATGTTTGGAAAGATTCAGTTCATCTTCATTTCCATCTTCAGCCAGGTTACTACGCCTACTAGTTCTCATCGTAGACGACCCAGCTTCGTTGTGTGTTCGGAGACTTTGCTGGTAAGGATAAAGTGGAGAAGCAGAAAAAGGATTCGCCAATCCTGGGACAGCGAGGCTGAACGTAAAGGGAAATGGGAAGGGCATCCGTTGAAATGCTTTCGCTTGTAAAATGAAGTAATAGCGTCGAGGATCCTTGTGTGGTCGTCGTGAAGATTGAAGGAATTAAGCGCCACTTTCAAAGTCAATTAATTTTGTGCGCGTGATCAGGATGGGCGCTTATATTTCGACTTGGAGTCAACTCGTTCCTCTCCGACAATGTGTAAGACGGCCTTGGTGTAAGTGGCACTTGTCTGAGCTAAATTATTTGTTCCGGATTTTGACCTAGTTGTGCATCATAATCATGTGCCCCAGTCAAGGGATAATTCTGAGGGATCTCAAGGACGTCAATTCTGAACAGCCTCAGGTGTTCACTCGGACTCACAACGATCGAATGGACTTTCATTCGTCTGTACAAAGGAAAGTCCATCCTGGACTGAGGAGTTCACTTGCACGCGTAGAAGGAAGAATTTGTCTACTCTGCGAATAGGTGTCAAGGTCGCCAGCAAATTCAGCTAATCAGTTTGTAACATTGTACCATTTTCCTGCCTGTAAATTGAAAGCCTGAGAACAGAGCCCCCTTGATCGATAGCAAAGTAAAACCGAGGAGCAAGTTCAATAAACCTCCGCTGTGGTCTATATTGAAGTCATGTCTGTCTCTCCACCCCTAACGTACCAGCTATAATTGCCAGCTTTTCACTTCAACTCGTTAAGTCAATTTCCTCCCTAGGACTCGCTTGAGACTTACTATCCGCTCACACACCGATTCCGTTATGTTGACTTCGCCCGTTCTCATTATATCGCTTGCTCTAAGCACCATTGCATCACACTTGCCTCACCGAAACAATCTCGATGATTTTCAGTCTACCGATTTCATCGTCGCATCCCTCGCTGCATCGAATCACCATGGTGCTCCACACCCACCAGAGTTTGCTGCTTCTAAGCCTGGTTGGTACTATGGCGACGATCCGGGATCAGCAGACGGTCTCCCTTGGTTGAAAGACCATGTAAGTGTGCTATTAGTTTAAGCCTGTTCTATTTATTGAGCGCATTCACTAATGATTCGTTCACAACAGGACTTGTGTTCGATTCTCGCGCACACCCCTCGTAGCCTACGATGCCCATCAGTCGTTCCAAAGTCAACCAGAACAATTCATAGACGATCCGCCGATCCAGCTCCTACTCCAACGCCAACTCCGCCTCCCTCTACACCAACATACACCACCGTCTTCAGCGGGCTTACTGCTTCCGTTGTAGGTAATACTTATATAACGTATGGTTTGGTCGATACCGTTGCTGGTAAGCACCCTCTACGCAACATGTATACGAGGCACTCACAAGTAACCCCCCCAACTCGCAGATTGTCAGGCATTGTGTAACACTGTAGCCCAGTGTGTTTTCGTCAATTGTACGATTCTTCGCATTCTAAACTACATGTCCGTCACTCATCCACTCATTTATATCAGCATACCACGATGTGAACGGTCAAGTCAGTTCATTCTTGATAAAAATCACTCGAGCATACTCTAATCGTCCCTCTCATAGAATGGCAGCCCATTGCTCACTTGCTCGTTGTACGCATCTGTATACACTGCAGCGGACGCTACAAACTATGCAGGGCAATATCAACCCGATGGTACTTACGACTATATAACAGATAGCGCCGGATATTCTTTGAATACTTAAATTCACTTTTTCTGTCTTTTTAATGACCTCATGTGCAATGTATGTGTTCGTAGTATATATGTCTTCACGTTTTTTTTACAAAGTTCTGAATTTTGTGGACAATCATCTTGTTTTATCGCCGTAGTGATCTTGGGACTTTATCAGTGACTTGTAGGGGTTAAATATCTCGATGACTTAAATTCACTTTTTCTGTCTTTTTAATGACCTCATGTGTAATGTATGCGTTCGTACTATATATGTCTTGACGTTTTTTACAAAGTCCTGAAATCTGTGGACAATCATCTTGTTTTATCGCCGTAGTGATCTTGGGACTTTATTAGTAACTTTTAGGGGTTAAATACCTCGCTGTAACTTTATATGCACAGTTATGAATATCATCTTCTATACTGCTCTATGTATTTTGTGCGAATGTACAACTACCTTTTGACATTTCGGGATTAACATCAAATCGTGAATTAACCGTCATGGAAATTAAACCATTCTCTGAAACCTGTCTAGCCAAGGTGGTTGCTCCCTTGATCGTAATGTCAGCCAAGAATTCAACTAGAAAGGAGCTTCTCCGCTTCACCTTCTAGTTTATCTGTGAGTTCACAATATCGCACAATGTAGCTCTACCCGAGACAGCGTTTTGGGTCCAAATGCTTTCTCATAGCGCGATTCACAGTATCGAAGATTGAGCAGTGCATTTTTAACGAGGGGCCCTTTCAATTCTGCATAGTCAGGGGATAGTTCTAAGGATCCTAAGTGCGTCGATTCTGAATTATGGTACAGCCTCGGTTTTCACTGGTGTTCACAACGATCATATTCTTTGTAAAAAGCAAAGTTAATCATGAACTGAAGAGCTCGTTGACATGCGCTGTAAGCAAAGGTTATCTACTCGGATAAAAATCGAGGTGGCCAGCGAATTGTAGTATGTACTGATATATTTTTGCTAGACTGTCGAGTTTGGACCCAGCGTTCAGCACTTGAACCATGCCTCATGTCGTGTAATAATCCTTGGTTCCTTCCAGTCTGTATATGACACGTATAAAATTCTGATCGGTGGCAATATAAGACCGGGGAAGTTCAAGGAAGCTTCCCTCTGGCTAAGCCAAAGTTATGTCTCTCAACCCTTAAGCAGCCTTTCCACTGTACTACCCGTTATATTACTGTTACACCCTAACCACCTTGTGAAGAATTGACCAATATACAAGTAGATATCAACTTTAATATTACTTCCTAAACATACTTTCCTATTTCGTTCCCATCCTGTCACTTGCATTATCGACATGGGCCGTACACCTGCCAACCTTGACCAATCGTTAAGAATTACAAAGATAACATTCGTTGGTTTAAACTTGAACATAATAGATGACGTATTACATGGGACTTAATTATGTGAATGTGTACTTACAACAGGCCATTAGATATCGAGGATAATATAATAGGAGACAATTTAATAAAGATGACAGAGATGTGTACTTGGAAATGAATGTTTGGTGTCGGGCTTATACGCCACGGACACTCGAAACGATGGATGAAAGCAAGAAATGGGATATGAAAAGAGAATCAGATAGGTACTTATTGATTAAGAGCGTACCCTGCGCTGTCTGTGATGTAATCATAAGAACCATCGGATTGACGCTGCCCGCCGTAATTTGTCGCTTCCGATGAAGAGTGGACTACTGAGTACAACGAGCAAGTGAGCAAAGGACTTCCGTTCTTTGGGACGGTTAGTTATTGTCATGCTAAGTAAACATGCAAAGAAAATTTGCTCACTTTGCCATTCACGTCATGATACGCTGTGACAAAGTAGAACAAATGAATATTCAAGAACAATGGTCGTGATAGAGACTTACAATTGACGAACACACAGCCTGAAACCTTGTTGCACATTGTTTCGCAATCTGGTGGTAAGTAAAATCTCGTCATCGATTCCCAATGATTGAGTAGGGAGGACGTACCAGCGACGGTATCGACCAATCCATATGTAAGATAACCGGAGCCTTGAATAGCTCCTGAGCGGCCGCTGAACACAGTATAGTAGGAAGGAGTGGAAGAAGAGGTAGTTGGTGATTGAGTGGGAGCGGCTACGGCGGCAGAACGTTTGGGTAGTATCTTTGTTGGCTTTGGGACGACTGGCGGGCACCGAAGGCTACCGGTTGTTTGAGCAAGAACTGCACAAAGATCCTACCATGAGTGAATGATTAGAAATCAGCCAGGTAAGATTTGAGATGAGTGCCGGCTAACCGTGTCCTTCATCCAAGGTAGGCCTTCTGCTGATCCCGGATCGTCACCAAAGTACCAGCCAGGGGTAGATTCTGCGACCTCTGGGGGGTAGGGAGCACCGTGATGGTTCGATGCTGCGAGCGATGCAACTATGTATTCGGTGGAGTCTATGTCTTCGAGAATGTTTAGGGGGGGCAAATATGCTGCAAATGTACTGAAGAAAAGTGATATGATGATTACGACGGAGGAGAGCATATCGGAATTAATATGTAAGTAATGGATTAGTAGAACGAGTGACTGTGTTTCCTGTAAATGAAGGAGGAAAAGCACGAGTGGACAGAAAGAGTAATGAAAGTTGAGTGTCTGAAGCCTGTGGAAGAACAGAAAAGAGAGAGTGGGGAGTCTTCTTCGGAATGAGGAGGGTGTAAAGGAATGAAGAATAATTAACATGGAAAACTAGGATTTATAGCTGGTTCTTCAGGGGTTGTGAGGGAGACATCACTACAGCTTAGCTACAGCAGAGCTTAATCACGCCGGTTTTACCTTGCCATCGATCAAAAGGTTTCATTCGTATCATATACAAGCTGGAAAGTGATACAAGTTGATTAGAGCGGGTTGCTGCCACCGAATCCCATCATTTGAGTGAAGAAACTTCTCTTTCTACGTATGTTAAAGAGTTTGTCAGTTTATAACTATCCTCTGTACGGAATATAATCATTGTCAACACCAGTGCTTATGATCGTCGTGAACACCTGAGGCTGTCCATAATTGACGCTGAAATTACTCAGAGTCGTCCCCTGATTAGGATGCGTAATGCACTATGGTTCAATTTCCCAATACGCAGTTTTAGGTGTCAGAGAGGGTTGAGAGGATGTGGGAACTTTAAATCTACCGTAAAGTTGTAGAAACCAAACGACTCGCGAAGTTGGGGTTGAGCTTTGGGTTGGGTACGCACAAGGCGGTACTACGGGGTGCATGTGTATGTTTTATATGCCCTAAATGAGGCTTCAGCGTGCCCGCTGATATTTCCCCGGTTTGAAAGATGAAGCTGACGATTCTGAGCAGTTCCGAGTCCTTTGCTTGGGCTGTTGTTTCAGTGCAAAAATTGTAGGCCTGAGATATATTTTCCACTAATCTCAGAGAATATTTCTGTATGGGAAGAGTTTGACTGAGGGCGATTTGCGAGTAAGAATCAGGGGGTGTGGCTCCAGATCCTAACAATACCAGAAGGTTCTTGGTCGTGTACCGAAGCGACCAAGTCATATTATTGTGACCTTCGGCGTATAAAATAGTGCTCATGGTCTCTGTCGAACCGCTTTTATGTATCTATTATATCTGCTGTAAAGTCAGTGTTGCTCATCTGTGAACTGAGAGGAGGTCTAAAAATACGACGCATCTGCCAATTCAACGCCGTACTATAGCCTTATGTGTCGATAATACAGCTGGAGCGATATTCCATTAGATACACTGAGGAAAACTTAGTTTGAAAACACCCAGAGACCTCGGTAGAATACCCACGCATTCCCCTACTCGAGCTTGCACTATATGTAAGGTGAAAAGCCTCGTCAAAACGTCACGTGTCTTGATTGAACACACTTGCAGTTGATTAGATGGATTGTGAAGCTCTTGGGTCGGATCCGTCCTGCGATCTCTGGTGTCGGTGGATTAGGGCAGGATAAGAAAAGGCTTTATCAAAAGCGCAAGTATACCACTGTCACACGGTTGCAAGAGTTCGACAGCTGCGGATGTGCTAAGTTGCAGATATAGAAGGATGTGTTGTGAGTGTTTCTCAAGAAAATCGCAAGAGATTGGATTCAGACCGAATAAGAGCTTAACCAGGATTTGTCCCTGAATGGATTGCGAATAATTCCTGGACACATTGTTATCCAAGGGCTGGCCGTGTACTTACTGCTTATGCATCGTACGAACCCATTATCACCGTGTCTGTTGGCAATCACATAAATTATGGTCATACTTGATCAATATATAGTTGAGTGGAACCATTGGAGTTTCGATTTCATTGGCGGATACTAGCGGACGCTTTGGACAAAACTGAGGCTTTGTCCTGAGATAGAAAAGATCTCATGCTCGTATACACCACCCAAAACGATGAAGGTAGGCCGAATTATGAGGAGTGAGAAGAGTTTTACAGTGACACAGAATGTGAAGATGGTCGGAACTCATCGTTACCGTCCTATGAACGCACTTTGTCTCCCGTGACAAAAAGCTATGGCTAAGTGATCCCATTCTAGTTCGCTCGGTTTGTGCCCGTCATTGTCCACTTGCGGGTTGTTGTACAATTTTCCCCGCCACCAGCGTTAGGAGTCTTGAGAGATCGTTGATGGTCCTTTTCAAATGTCAACATTTCAGTTCCCAAATTTCCAGGGTCAGAAGCTGTCAGAAGGCGGAACTTCTTCTGAGAGCAATCGGTGCATGATCGGAATGAGCTGATATTGAACGGAAGACGCGCTGGCGGCACCGTTTGTGCTCAAGGTACCAACATGATCCGACAAAGGATGAGCACGTAGACGGCACGCTTAGCACAACGTTATGATCACTGTCGAGGAAGAGAAAATGACAGTATGACCCGAGTGATAACTTGAAAAACGAAATGTTGTCAACTGAAGGCTCAAGGAGCAAAAAATCGACACCGGAATGTTCATCCACCGCCTCTTATGTTTATATCCCTATGTTTATATCCCATATGCTTGGACGCCTCGGAGGATTTTCATCGAGATTTCGGAGGTGATATATTAATAATCCCTTAGACAATCCTGCTATTCCGTTGTAGGCAGAAGAGCGGAAAATTATGGCCTATCGTGTCGCATTCGCAGCCTGAGTATTCGCCTGCGCCAATCTATCCTTCTGCGCCTCCGCGATGACCCGTCTTTGATTGAAATACTCAATCTTCACACCGATTATTTCTTAGTACCGACATAAATAGATGACGAACAAGTCGCACTTACCCAACTCTTCGCACAATTCTGCTCGTATGCTTTATTTTCCTTCGAACAAGCTCCTTTGCCAGCGGCCTTCGACTCATCTCCGGGCTTCAATACCCCAATACTATCTAGACAAGCAAAGTACTGGTCTCTGGCTTCCCAGCATTTCGTGCGGTCTTCGCGCGTGTATATAGCTGTTGTATTCTCTGTTTTTGAGGAGGAAAATGGCCACATGTTACGTATAGCGGAATTATGTCGTTGATGTCAGTCAATAGAGGACTTGCAGTTGAAGGAAAGGAGTCGAAAAGCCTGCGATAGATGGATTGGTCATCGACCGAAAGCCTAGGGAGATGCAAATATTATCCATTCAGCCCACTTACTATTGGTGCCCGCAGTCTAGGTTTTCCTCGATGGTCAAATGACAGAGTACAATCCTCAACGGTGATCAACCCACCGCTAAAAGCTTGTCGGTGTAAAAAAAAAATTACTTGGGTTAGGCACAACACGGCTCTTGTGATCAAGCGCTTCTAGACTCTCGAGCGCTTAACTATGCAGGGGTGGCGGTGCCTACCGCCATCATTACCGCCATCACCGCCATCACCGCCATCACGTTCGTTGGAAGCCATTTTTCATTCAACTTAAGCTTCATTCAATGGCATTTATTTCGCGCTGTATGCAATCTTACAGTGCGCACACGCATATTTTCTTGGGTCGCTCTATGTTCAAGGGGATTCCGCTGTGACAAGTGCAATAACGGCCTGGAAAAGGCTCCCGCCGATCGCTTTGTCCGCCATCGGATTCCTCAATTCTGGTCCGCACCTTTTCCAATGCTCTATCCCTAGCCTGAATACCCCTGGAGCATTAGCTATAAAAACTATGTAACCTCGTCCCTCATCTTTCACAAATCAGTCTTCTGATCCTCAACTCAAAACCTCGAGCTCCTCGCTCTCCAAGACGAAAAGAAATCCAATCATGCGATCTTCTCTCGTCCTTGTAGCTCTTGCTTCGACCTCACTAGCAAAGTTCATGCCTGCTTTGGACATTTGGCAAGACCCTGAGTCTACTGAAGCCATCGTCGCGTCGCTTTCTACATTAAATTATCACGGCGCACCTATCCCGCCTAGTTCTACTGGCTCTAGTCCCGGTTGGTACTATGGTGATGACCCGGCTTCAGCAGACAATCTTCCGTGGCTAAAAGACATAGTAAGCAATAAGATACACACATGATAGATTCAATAGTTATACTCACCCTGGTTTGTAGGATTTATGTGCAAGCCTTGCACAAAGTCGTGATGGTCTTCGGTGTCCCCATGCCCCGAAAAAACCAACCAAAAGCCACCCTAGACGATCTGCCGCCCCACCATCGTCTACACCACCATCGACTTCTACACCCTCATATTACATGATCTTCAGCGGCCTCAAAGGGGCTATCGAAGGCTCAGGATATTTGACTTATGGACTCGTCGACACAGTCAGTGGTAGGTGCCTTTCTCATCTTTTTAGTCAAACGATGGCTAACGGCGGTTTTCTCAGACTGTAAAACCATGTGCAACAAAGTCTCGACGTGTATATTCATCAATAGTACGTTCAGCTGTGCCTCCCTGTTCCCGATTTTCCATGCTCATGTTCATGATTATTTTCAGCATATCACGATGTGAATGGGAAGGTTAGTTCTGCCATCTCATCTGAATTCCTTCATCGTACTGACTTCAACTCTGTAGAACGGAAGCCCGCTGCTTACCTGCTCACTGTACTCGGAGCTGCACACTGCAGCCGACGCTACCAACAAGGGAGGACAAACTCAACCCGATGGATCTGTTGACTATATCACGGATAGTGCTGGCTATGGTCAAAGCACTTGATTTTAACTTTAACTCCGGAATAAGGCATTTCTTTGGGCATACTACTGAGTGTTATACCTACAACTCTCATTCACAAACTTCTGTAGACTCTCGAATTAGATACTCAAGAATTGTTTACATGTATTCATATAATACGAAGCATGCCCTATTCCCCAGTATGCTATATGTAGTAAATAATGTCTTTCGTTTCCAGAAAAATGCTTCAATTCGATGGCGGGGTCCACGATTTGCCCTTGTCCCTCTGGCAAAGCTTCTTTGCATCCTCGATAACTGCCAAAAGAACATCGATATCATCAACAACCTCTCTATGACCATGAACTTGACCATGAGACTCTGCCAACTCCTTTGATTTCTTCTCTTTGATTTCATATACATCAGCAATCCTCTGAAAGACTTGTGCAGCTCCCCTGTAAGTACCACTAATCCCATCCAATTCTTCAGTGAATCTAGCGACCTCCTCCATCTCACCGACAAATCGATACGCCTTCGGGGTCATTTGCGGTACCAGTCGAATCATCTGGTCAATAAAGGTTGACTGAGAGATATGTAAGGAGTGTAAAAGACCTTGGGATGTTGACGGTGATGAAGCATGAGAAGCTGGGATTGTAAAAATTAATTCATCAGTCGCTGTATACGAAGAAACATACCAAGAATCATGGATGTGAACAACGCGATAGTGCCTTTGACAATACCCTAGAAATAAACGTACATTTTTGGTCAAATGCTACTGACAGTAACTGAGAACTTACCGAATTCGCCATCTTCACCGCACTCGCGTCACCAATCCCAGCACCTTCGCCCTTCAAAGCAAACGGTTGCAGCCCGTACTTTTTCAGTACTCCCTCCAGCTCGATAAGCTCCGATGCATCCCCAGGATCTGAACATATGTACAATCCCGGATTGTACACATCTGAAGGGGGACCTCCGACAATAGATCCATCAATAAATATCACGCTAGTCTCAGTAAAATTTTTTGCCATATGTTCCGCTGTTGTAGGATTGATTGCGTTGAAATCGACGAACACAAGTTTCCTTCGTCGCGCCTGAGATCTAGAAGGAAAACCCATGTTTCCAACATCGAGAGTTTTGATTGTATCAGCTATAGTTTTCGCAATAGCCAAAGCGTCTTTGGGAGGAACCACACTGAGGATATAATCAGCTTGAGAGACGATCTCCTCATAAGACGAGTCCTTCATCCCACAATCTGCAGCGCGTTTGTAGGTCGCTGAGGATCTGCCTTCCAGATTGGTGAGGATTGGGCCAGCTCCGGATTGGAATAATCGATGGGCAATTTGGGAGCCCATTGCACCAGCACCAATTACGGCGATGGTAGGGATAGAATTATCATTGCTAGGAGTCCCGGATTGGTTGGAGTTGTTCATTACTCTGGGTCTGACCTAAAGAGTCGAAAATGATGGTGAAGTTGTCGGATCGGAGCACGTCTGTTTAATGGATAGAGCATGACAACAAAAGCAAACTGTAGACTACATTAATACAGAAAGCGAGAGGTAATACAATGTATAACATATGAAGGGATACAAATCCAACAGAACTCAATTCGACATTACTTTAGCTTCATAGTCCCGAACAAATGATTCAGGTCAACCCATCTCCACGCATACTCATC
Source organism: Lentinula boryana (assembly GCA_027886635.1). Lineage (NCBI taxonomy): Eukaryota > Fungi > Basidiomycota > Agaricomycetes > Agaricales > Omphalotaceae > Lentinula > Lentinula boryana. Next base: position 31,173 of record MU790713.1, on the reverse strand, counting down.
CAGATACTTTCTTGCGCACGAAGACATATAACGCAGCAGCTCAGAATGTCTGGCTGCCAAAGCATTGACACTTTCCAACTCGGCCGTACCAGCTGCGTTCTTGACCGCCCGCTCACCGTCGAAAAGAAAGGCGTAATAGCGAAGTTGGGTGTACATCTTCTCGTCAGAGTACTAGTAGAGACAATAAGTCTTTTGATTTATCTGACTAAGAGACTCAACATACCTCGAACGCGACTTTGTTCAAACATCCGGGGCGTAGACATATCCGACCGTAAATACCCATCATACGGGTTTTGTATCCACAGGTTTGATCAGAACACACCACCGATCTCTGGTAAAACAAAGCAAGCTCTTTTCTGATCTGGGTCTCCATCTGGGCTTGCAGACTCGGATGGGATAACGGGGCATTGCAGGACAAGCACAAGGCACCCTCAGGACGAAGGCAGCAGTTCTTTCAGAAAAGTTAGCTGATAGACGATGTCATGAATGACACAACGCACAGGATCGTTGAGTGGTTTGAACTCGAAAGTCGCTTTACAGTTCTTACATGTCACGCTAAAGACATGCACCTCCTTGTATCGTTCTTTATCTGATTTCAATGAGTCCAGAGATGTGAATGATTTATCTTCCGACGAGCCAGTAGCATATGCTCCGCGGTACTTGTTCACGTCCAGACCTAGAGCAACTTAAGGATCCTCCTAAGAAGATGAACGCAAATATGATACCGACCAAGGCATTCTGCGAGATGAGCCCGGTCAATTCCTTCGATTTCCTCGCACAATCGTTGAACAGGTGGCAAGATCTGTTGGGACAGGTAATAATCCACATCTACATGCGTATGCTTATGCTCAATACGTGTTCGCATAGGACAAACTGGAGGGTACGCACCGATTTTGAGCCCCGACCCACCTCTGCGAACCTCATCTCGATGCCGAGCCCTATCGGACTGGCTTGACTTCGCAGACTCTTCGCCCTCAGCGGTACAAAACACGTATGGAATAACATCTCCTGCACGAGCATTACCTCCCTTAGCCTTCATCTTCAATGCTACTTGAACATGGGGCTGTCCTTCAGCCTTTGGATACTCCTCAGGGTTCTTGCCAAGTCGCTGTTCAACCCGAGACCATGTGAGATTTCTATAAAAGATACCGAACAATGCTTTTCGTACTTTGTTGATGACATATTCATCCAATTGATAAGTTCCTGCTCGTACATTTTCCCCGACACTAGTAAGATAGTCATGTATCTGTTCGACGACAATTTCAGTCGCTTCTCCAGAGAGAATACGACCTAGTACATATCTAAATGGTACACCAAGTCAATCAACTTGCACAAAAAAAAGAAGAAAGAATGTTACACACTGAGAAACGTTCTTTGACAGCACACAATACTCTCGTCGCTTCATATCCAGACCCTTCACCTCGATTGACGTTTCGATTCCATTCTCGACCTTGACAGCCGCGTACTTTTTCTTCTGGAGCAGTAACAGCCGTTGGAAGATCGCATCAAGGTCAATCTCGAGCTTTCTATACCGCTCATTGACGACCTTCTTAAACTCGTTCGAAATCCGAAGAGCTTCAGAAAGCTCGCTGGCATTGGAGTTGACGAAAAGAGAATCGGTGTCACCATAGAGAACCTTTATGAAAGGCAATTCTTAAACAAACGAAGATCGAAAGGAATGAGAGCGAGAGATCTTACATCGAGTTGCATGCTTTCCGCAAGCTCCTTGGTATGCTGAAGAATCTCTCTTCCCATATGTGTGGTCAGAGCGGCGAGCGGGCGGGCATAGAAACGAGAATATTCAAAACCTAAGCAGCCGTACATGCTGTTAGCTGTAAGCTTCAGGGCTTTCTGTTTAATGTCCCACTGTTGTGCGAATCGATCAGAGAATCCTAATATGTTCACTAGATAAGGCCTACGTACTTGAGCAAGTTGGGCATCTGTAGCAGTTCGATCTTTCATCAGCGACTTGACTTGCTTTCGCCGATTGACCAGGGTAGCAATTATACGGGGAAGGACACCCTGAGGTACATCGTTTCCCGGTAAATCGAGTTGACCTTCTTCTCCTGCCTGAAATTGATTCATAATCAGAACACACTGTACGGCGAAGATTAAAGGACGAACATCGATTTCCTCAACGTCGGTCTTGTCTATCGTCGTAAAGTCAATATTATATTCCTGTATGATACTTGGATACAGCGAGTTGAAGTCCATCACCAAGACGTAGCTGTTCCATAGCCCCTTCCGTGGGTCCAGGACCAAACCGCCCTTATACTTGTCCTTCTTGTTGGTTTTGCCCTTTGGAGCGTCTTTCTGAGCTTCTGGGTCGCCATCCTCAGGTTCAACTTTGACTTGTACAGCCTTCTTACCCCAGGACTTATCGGGACAGATGAACTTGAGCCGATGAAATTCATGTAACAGAATGTATTCGTTTCGTTCTGCACGACCTCCGTTGAGTGTCTTGTTCCTATAAATAGAGATTGTCTCTTAGGCAATCCTCAGTGATCAACCACAATGGAAGACCTTACCAAGAGTTTCCAGCAAGATTCGTCAGTTGCTTGGTAAGAGGGAGAATTTGGACCTTGGCAGCGATGGCCATATGGTAATGAGCGTCGAGTTCGCAGTGGCGGATGAAGGTCATAAGCCGGTCAGGATTGCGTATGCTACCGTCAAAGTAGCCAGCCGTATCGTCCGGATCGATCTCCTCTCGGTCACTCTTCAATTGGGACTTGCACATCTCCGTGAGGGACCAGGTCGTCGAGGTGATCATACTCTATATTAGTAAATAGAAGGTGAGAGTTGGAACAAGAGTAATGGAGCAATGAACACACCTTGGCTGCGTCACTACTCAGGTCGCACAACATTCTTCCGGTTAAGAATTTTATGTTCGTCCCCTGTTTCCCAATGCGGGGCCAGGCCGAGCGCCTGAAACGACCTATACGAGACCAATGGTCCGCTTTCAAGTCTCGCATCCGATGTAAAAGGACGTCCAACGAGACGCCGAGAAAATCATGCCCGACAATGATATCAGGATCGTTTTTGTAGATAGAAACTAGGATAGACGAAAGGTTGAGAGGGCTTGAAAAAAACAGATACAAATCGAGGGAAATACCGAGTAGGGCGTTGAGCAACATCCGTTCGTTTTTCATCGGTGAGATGAAACCTCTACCGTTAGCCTTTGCGGAGGCTTCAAACCCAGACGGGAAGTGGTCAAGAGGACGAACAAAGGTTTGAACGGTGCAAGGAAGATGCTCTGGGGGGGTGGTTCCATCGATAATCACTTTTCCCAGATATCAACTATAAGACACTGCATATCCGCTTTGTGACTCACTATTGTGCCACGTTCGAGCAGTCACACAGATTACTTCCCGTTTATTTTCTCGATGGTTGACAATAGTTCGTACACTAAGACTCATCACGTTCAGCGGAGGAGTCTCTTTTGGGGCGTTTTCGTCTGAGTCGGACACAGGGTTGAAGTCCTTTGGGTCGGAGACGACTACCTCTAGCTTACACCAAGAGACCTATGAATATACTATGCGTAATTGAACTTGCAAAATATGAAAGTTGACGCACCCCGGAATTGTCAATCTGTGGGTTCTTGATCTGAATCCAGCAAGGACCCATAAGCTTCCTCTTGAGTGCAAGTAGTTCAAAAGGAGAAGTGTTGGTTCCGAAGATCTTGGCGATATTGGGGCTTTGAGCATCGCTAGGGATGTCTTTGTCTTCGAGGCAGACTCAACACGAGTATAATGGATGTAGGAAACATAATCGACTTACCAGTGAAAGAATAAGCAACTTTCATCCACGTAGTCTTTTTCCTCGGAACGTTAAGATCTCCAAAGGCGTACTGCCGTTCCACGAATTTGCCTTTGAACTTCTTGATATCCCTTTTCGAACGTATAGCATCGAAGTCCTTATACACATCCGTCAATTCTGGCACTTCGTCCGTATCGTACCATTCGTCGTCTTCACCCTGTTCTGCACGTTTTTCACGAGGAAGAATGAAAAGGTTCCGCTCGAGGTTCTTCACGGCGACACAACATGACACCCAAGCGCCAGAAGTCTTATCTTTGAGCTTTCCGATGAAGAAAAGCCCGCCTTGGTGTTCAAGGTAATCAACCCAGAAGAATCGTAATGAACCGTCAGGTTCAAGCGCAGAGACGTCGGACGGCTTGATAGACGAGGTGTTCGTGGCTAAAGGTCCCAGAGGGTCTTCAGAAGACACACTAAGCGAGTCGTACACGGTGAGCCAGGATGCGGTCTTCTTCTCCTCCGATTGCTCAACCTTGGGCTTCTCCACCTTGACTGCCTTGACATCAATGACATCGTCATCGGCCATGAGCGCTTCCATGTCGATGTCATCGAACGATTCGTCGACCGGAAACTCTTCATCTATCTTCACATCTATCTGAGCCAGACGCGCTGTCGCGGGGACAAGATCTTCAGGTTCCATCTCCGTTTTGACGCGTTTTCTGGGACTAGAGAAGTCGTCGCTAGAAGGAGCTCCGTAGAAGTCGTCCGGACCATCTGAAGATGCATCTGTGTACGAAGAGCCTTTCCGGTATGGCGCTGGAGATGAATTTCCAGAATGGTCGTAATCCGGAGTCGTCTTGCGTTTACGCGACTTCGTAGGAGGAGGTTTGGACGGGAGAGCATCTAGTTCTCCGAAGATATTTGACATGAAATCGTTCTCTTGGTCGGCAGTGACTTTTTTTCGGTAGTCATTGAAGGATGGCGCCACGGGTGGAGGAGAGGGCGCAGAAGCTTTGGCTTTGGCTTTTGATTTTGCTTTGGGCTTTTTGGCTATAGAGAAATGAGCAAAATACAAATTCAGAAATCAATCCACGCGAACATTTCTTTTTGGTGTGTTCCGTTTCCTCGTCTGATTCACGATACACTTCCTCTCCACCGGACCAGTCGTCCATCCCATTGTCCGCATAGCCATCGACACCATCATCCTCTACGAAATCATCTCTTTGAAGTCTCCCCTTCACAATCTTCTTGTACGCTTCTTCAGAGACTTCGTCATATATTGCTACGTCTTCCTCTGCCTACAAGGGCAGTCAGTCGATGTTCTGTAGCCTTGAAAAACGCGACTGACTTTATATTCACGGGGGCCTCCTTGCCTTGCGAGTTTAAGCGCAGCAAGAGCGGCGAGTTTACCATTCTTATTGCTCATGTCGACCGCGATGAGCTTATAAATTGAGCGGTAAGATGGAAATCGAAGATTATGAAGCGCGTCACGGTCGCTCGAGCAGTCACACAGTCACTGAGCGCACGTGTAACGTGTTTTCGCGAGTTCCACCACGACGGCGATGACAAAATACGTTGACAGTGCAAACCAGAACACCGCTGGAACGCAGAATCAAGGCTGCTTTGCGGCCTAACTCCCAAAACGTTCGGCTTATGGCTTCCATCGAAGGAGTCAGAGATTTCGTTCGAAAGGTTGGAAACGTAACAATTCCATCAGTCCTCGGATTCAAGGCATCAATTCAGTATAAGAAGTCTGCTTGGATTCTCCAATTTTCAATCTAGGACCTACTATGGGTCCTATCTCATCCTCTCCCACAGCTTCACTGACACCCTCTGCTCCTGGATTGATTAGAGTAAAATCTCTTGTACGGGCGAGCACAGTATACCAAAACATGATAGACAGAATCCGGAGACAACGATCTTCAGACAGTGACAGCTTTCTTTCATCACAAAGCTCTCATCGTCATGAACGCTTGAATCAGGTATCCTCCTTCGAAAACGTTATGTCCTTCGGACTCGGCTCAGGTCCATATGGTGAACCTACAAGATACCTCATGTGCGCCAATCAATCTACGCGTGTTCGTGCACAGAGGAGGTGCACCGAGCAAGGTCTTCTATCATGTCCTCGAGTGAGTACACTGGCACAGTTGCCATAAACGAAAATAACTCAGTAACCTTCTTACGACAGTGTCAACTAGTGAAAGTCAGTTCCACGATATCGTGGTTGTATATAACTTACTGATTTATCCTTAGTACTGCTCCGAGCGGTGTCAAAAGCAGCATTGGCCTCGACATAGCTCAACTTGTGCACATCCATACCTTGAAGAGAGCTGGCAACCAGGATGGGTCTTACAGGAACGACTTCCCTCATTCGCGTGTTCCTCAGCCACTTTCTCTCCTTCTTCATTTATCTTCCCTGTATTCGATACCCTGAACTTGACTCATAATGAAGGGGAAGGAGCTTTCGATAAGGATTACAAACTCTGCTTCGCGGGTATCGTATTCTCCCAAATCCTCTACAACCCCCTGACGCTTACTCCTCCTTACCATTAGCTTATGCGGACATCAGAAACCTAGTTGAAACCGTGAATAAACTCCCCTCGAATTACAAAGGAAGGTTCGACGTCCTCATAAACAACTCTGATCCGATTATCACCAACCGAAACCTCATCATCCTTCACGCCCTTCTAAACCCGGAACCCTCCATTGATGAAGCAGTAGAGCTCGCAATCCACTTCATGTACTCCGCCGTCCTATCAGCTCCTAGCGCCGCCTACCTTCAACGTTGTCTTGACGACATCTACGGCCAAGTCGATCGTTTGAACAGCGACTTTTCCTTCCGAGCAAGCTTGAACACACGAGGCAAAGGGAGAATTTACTCATTCCAGACTATTGCTGGGGTCAAGCAGCCTTTGGAAATGTTCACCTCGACGACGTATAGTTTAGCTACTGCGCTCCAGAATCGTTGGGAAATTCTCGATGCTTCTGAGAACGTGGACTCCTGGGACCGTTTTCTATCAAGACTAAGACCCAGCCATCGGATGGCCTATCAACGCTTCCGGGAGACCGGTGTCCTGACTCCGTTTTCGGTTGATACGAGCAGGTTCATGCATCCGAATCGGTACATATCCACTTGTCACATATCTGTAATCCAACTTCAATTTTTCTTCTAGTCTGATGTTTTCCTCCCAAGGTGAATGGTTAGCCAGACGTAACTTCAACCCGCTACAAGGCTGGGACGCCACCTCCGTCCAAGTTGCAGGAGCCAAATTTGCCATGATCGAATCTGCCGACATCTTCGGTTGCCTCTTCTTCTATCTCAAATCCCAATTCCGCCGTTTTGCATACCAAGTCAAGGACCTTAATGTCAACTTCGTCGTAACTCAATTCGACCCTCAGATCCTAGCTAAAGGCATATCAGCGGGTGTTATACCGATATTTGAGGGCGCGTGTTTTGATAGGGTTGATACAAGTGATATGATGGACGATATCAGGATTGAGGTGTGTTTGGCTGATTGGGGTCCGTTGCTCAATCGCGAAAACCCATTTGCTTCGCTGTTGATGCATTCGAGGGCATGGCATTATGAACGACCGTATGCTTTGGCGCGGTGTAATCCTCATGCAGCGTTGATGTTGTTCATGCAGAAGTGTTTTGAGATACCTAGCCTGGTGAGTACAATGCATTCTTTGTTTCACACTAAATTGACGATCAAACTCCGAACGATTGTAGAATAACAAATTGAAAGATGCTTTTGTGCAAGGACTTCGTTCTCCTGCCCTACTTCGACTCATAGAGTCGTTGGATGCATTCTATGACCACGACGGCATTTTCCACGAGTTCCTGGCAGCTCAGAACACAGAATCCGCCGCTGCCGCTTTCGATCTCGGGCTTCGACCTCGAAACCTCATACATCCCAAAGTAGGTCATCTAGTCGTATTTCCCAAATGAGTCATTGTATCTAATTTACATACAACAATGTTTGTTTTCTCAAAGCGTTTCGGTGTCCCGCTAGACGCTTGCACACATTCACTCCCCGATATCTCTAGAAGCCAGTTCTATGATTTAGGCAAGCCTACATAACTCATTGTCCTATGTAGCTTACTCTTTTCCATAGCTTCACTTTGTGAGGTTGATTTCTCAGCACGGTTTTTGGAGTTTGGTTGGAGACATTAGTGGTCGTGTGCGGCAGAATATCTGTCAACTTGAATGCAATCCTCACCATTGAAATAGGGTCTATCAAAGAGGTAAATAAATCCAAGACTCACTTTCAGGTAAGCCCGGCAATGGTGTATTTATGTACACGAAAAAGGCACAGTCAAACGGAATTTAAGAGTATGTACTGTGAATAGCCACAATCGAATTTCGTCTACAATTTTTGTGTTGGAGTTCTGTGTGAGGATGCTTACAAATCACTTCCACTTCCGACTTCGATGTTGGCGCGAGCCCCGCGCTACATCGTACAGCGAGCATACAACACGCATGTTTCTGACAACCATGTAAAAGCGAGACTTCGTTCTTTATTGAGAGAAACAGCCCAACCTGTCGCGGTTGTCACGTCCCTCCTGCACCCCACCGATAAATCTCCCAACAACTACCACGGCGCGACTTTATCTTCATTTTCCTCTATCGCCATGGACCCATACCCTTTAGTTGCGTTCTCACTCAGGATGCCCTCGCGAATGGCTGCCTCTCTGCGCAGTGCTCTTCCAGAACCACCGTCTGACATGGTCGTCAATATCCTCTCTGCAGCACAGGCATCAACGGCTGTTCTGTTTTCCAGGCCGGACCTGCACCCAAACCCCTTTCAGGAGGTGGGGTACATACTCAATAGCGAAGGAATACCGGTTCTTGAAGGCTCTTTAGGTGCACTGTCGTGTAAGCTGACAACGCCTCCGATACTTTTGGATGACCCGGGTTTTTCTGGGAGAGCATTCGAAAAGAATTTGGAACTTGAGAAGGCTGAAGACGAAGTTTCCAGTAGTACAGCCTCTACATCCGAACTTTTTATCGCCCGGGTGACCAACATTGAAAGGCTAGCGTTGGATGAGGTAGACGCTAACGATCCACGAACTATGCCTCTGTTATATCATCGCCGCAACTACTCGACTTGCTCTCCAGACAATCTCTTGGACCACCTGAAGCCCTGAGGATGGAGAGCAATGAACTCAAGTGCCCAGAATCAATGGCCTTCCGAGCTACAGCGTTAGACAAGGTATGTGTCAATACATATGTATACAGTATACTATTACGTATCCTTTGCTAAGTCATACTATAGCCTTTTCATCCACGTCGTATGCCAGCCTATTCTTTCAGGCTGATCACCAAACGGGGAAATGTTTTTCTCTGCCCCCCTGTGATTTGCACTCAAAGAGTTACTGGAAAACCATTTCCTTTCGCAGAAAGCGTTGAAATACTGTCTACGCTATCTACGGTGTTGCGATCAGCATTTAGATCCATTGATGACTTATTCCGACCCCGTTTTACTAGGTTTACCTACTCCGCCTACAAAGTGTTTACTCAAGAGTCAATTGTTTAGTTTCGCGGTTTACATCTAATAATGTAATTTTGCTTGCACTTGCGTATAAACACTGGTCTGCAAGGGTCTAGAATGATTGCAAAGTCGGATTAACCAAATCGCTCCAGTACGGACTTCGTCCGATTTTCGCCTCTATGAGTTAATATACGGCTCATAGTAAACCCCCCGGTTATCCTGACTTTCTTTATCTTTCTACCGGCGTTTCAGCTGGCTTCCCTTTCCCTTCTCTTTCTAGCCTCGAGGCCTCGAAGATACTTGACCATGAAAGATTCAGAAATCAATACTACTGCCGCACCTTTTTCACCTGGTACAAGCACAATCTTCGTCGAGCCCGAATTCGAAAAAGGAGTCGTTGTTAAATCGGCTCAAGAGATTAAAGAGCCTGACCTCGATCCACGGCTTGGTCTTTCAAATACGCCTAGTTCAAAAGAGCCCAACGCGAAACAACGCCCAACTGAGGTTGAGGTTACTGATTCTGAACAAAACGAACCTCTCTACGTGAGTGCCCTAATTGATCCTTTCCTTATACTCAAATCCACTATATGTGACTACGTGCTTCTGAAAAGATTGAATTTGGACAAGGCGATCCTCGCAATCCGGTCAATTTTCTGCCTTCAAAGAAATGGGCAATCACCGTCCTAGCGTGTTTCTCGACGCTTTTAGCTTGTAAGTCATCTCTGGCCCGATCGCTTTCGCCGAATAACTCATACTACGTGTTCAATCCAGCCTCCAACGCAAGCACATATAATCTCGGTTTTGATTCGATGTCCGTCGATTTGAACTGTACTGAGTTCCAGGCAACCATAGGCCTGAGTCTCTACGCCTTAGGATTCGGGATAGTCCCTCTCGTGACAGCTTCGTTTAGTGAAGAAATTGGGAGACAACCATTATATTACATTTCAGCTACTGGGGTTTTGCTAATGTACATTCCAATTGCATTGTGAGTATCATTCACATCCTTCCGAAGGTCACCCTGAATTATTTCTCTCCAAGGGCTCACAACATTCAGACGGTCCTCATTGCACGATTCATCCAAGGAGCATTTGGTTCTACCTGGGCAACCATGGTTGGCGGGACGATAGCAGATATCTGGCAGTCCCATGAGTATGGTTCTTGTATTGTTGCCAATATATTGTCTTATCTGATGTCATTCTCCGACCAGACGAGGGCTTCCTATGTCACTATTTGCAGTCGCTGCCGTAGGCGGTACTGGCTTGGGACCCATATACGCAGGATGGACAGAAATGAATTTTCGATTACAATGGCGATGGATTCAGTGGATACAAATGATGTATGTGACGGCTCTCTCTATCGCTTTCCTAGAACTCTTGTTCTGGTCCTCTGACACGTATTCATCCCCTATATCTACAGCATAACCGGCTTTTACCTAATCCTTGTTCCAATAATCATGAAAGAAACACGTTCATCAATAATACTGATACGGATAGCAAAAAGAATGAGAAAAAAGACGGGCAATCCAAGATATCGTGCAAGAATAGAGGACGAGCGTGCGAAGCTCAGTACACTCATTTGGGTGTCTTGTACAAGACCAATACGTGAGTCAACCTTCGAACAACCTCGATGGTACTGTGCTGATATTACTTACATTAGATCTACTCACGACGGAGCCTGTTGTGGCTAGCTTCAGTGTATCTGTTTCTGTATTTTTCAAGTTCGATCATTGACCTGACACACTCTCTACTCTTCAGATCTGGATAGGATTTGTCTGGGGGGTATTGTTCTGTATGATTGAGTGTGTATGTCATCGTCGCCGCCAGGTATGTCACGTTAACGTGTTTTTTACATAGGTCAATCGGTTCAGTCTTCCAAACTATTCATAAATTCAACACGGGCCAAGTGGGAACTGTCTTTGTGACATTCGTGTACGTGTACAAATTGGGTTTTTAATCACTTGCTTGAGTGCTATGTTTGTTTCTGGGGTATCAGCATTGGCTCTATACTCGGATTCACAACAAATTTCTTCCAAGAGCGTCTATATCGGTGTGTTATGCCCCTGCTGTCACCGAAAAACTCAGTTGACTTCCTTTCCCTACAGCAAAAATTACACAACTCGAGGACCTGAAGCCAGACTCTACCTCGCTTGTTGTGCAGCAATTCTCATTCCATGCGGCATGTTCATTTACGCTTGGTCGACGTCTCCGCATGTTCCTTGGATCGCTTTGACGATTGGAATCACGGTATGGTTTGAGTTTTTTATTTAGAGTAGACTACATTCCTCAATGACATTTCGTAGATTTTCATCTATGGCACATTCATAATTTATCTTGCTGTGTTCACGTATCTAGCAGATTGGTATGCTTCTCTTCGTTTACTTCATGTTATTTCTCTGACCATTATTCGTATAAGCTATGGCCCTTTTGCCTCCTCTGCTTTAGCAGGACAAAGCCTGTGTCGAAACCTGGCTGCAGCAGCCTTCCCTCTTTTTACGCAACAGATGTATGCAAAGCTGAGCTACAAGTGGGCTAATACACTGTTTGGTTGTATCGCGTGTATTTTGATGCCTATACCTTTTGTGAGCTGTTGCCTCTTTAACAGAATACGAAGCTGATTTCTTTTCATTCAACTCTTTTATGGTCCGCGGATACGAAGTCGGAGCAAGTTATCGCGGGTGGTGATGCAATCTCTGGAAGAGTTGCATAAAAAATAGGGGTGTCTTCATTTTGCACAGAATGCTCTCAAGTAACCCATCATAGATGTAATCCTGCTAAGTACTAGCGATTGCAGCCAGAGGCCAGGAATATTCAATAGAGAGTAAATCGATTACTAATATCTAATGACTATAAATGTTTCTTCTCTCCCTACCAAATGAAGTCATCCTAGAGCTCTTCAAATACTTGAACACTTCCGATATAATTTCGCTACGACAGGTATGCTTGATGCTAAAGCGTTCTCGAACGTAAATTATTGAAATCTCTTCGAGACTTGCACTCATCTGGCTGAAATCACCAACGACAAATTATTATGGTCTAATCTGGTGCAGCAGCTGCGTACAAGGCTGCCTCTACCACCAAGTGTTCGTACTAGCCTCGAGGACTGGTCAACAGACGCGTTAGAGTCACTGGTCGTTTCCGTTGAGCTCATTGACGATTTATGGCTCGTCGCGAGGGAAAGCCCGCCAGTGAAGTTACAGAACAAGCGCGGAGAGATTTTGCTTGGCTTGAAAATCTTCTTGGATCGATGGATACTTGCTGTGTATACGGATGGTTATATCAATCTATGGGACACCGAAAGCCCTAATGAAGGAGATTATCGACGTTGGTGTTTCGTTTATACGGGGAATGACAAGACAACTTCCTTTCAAGCTGTTTTGGATGATGCAGGAGAGAAGCTGCTAGTTGCAATTACACGGGCGCATCTGTACGTTTACCGAGTTCGGCAAAATCCCAAAACTTTCCTGACGATTCTCAGACCAGGAACATGGGTAGTTGCTCTCTACGAAGTACTGCTATCGGATCCTCCATTGAAGTTACAGTTCACACTACTTTGTACCTTCCCTACCTCCTCGTCGCGGATGGCTCAGGAAATACATCTTCCTACGCGAATCATAGCGTTCTCCCAGTTGGGCTCGATTGAACTCGCCCATTGGTCTGATAATTCAAAGGAGAATATCACATCAGTATCGATTTCGAATACACAGGCTGACGAGTTAGAGGAGATGGTGAGCGTTGTTGGAATCGCTGGTATCTGATCCAGCTCACGCCCTGGTGTTCAGTTCACGACCATTCTATCTCTACGAATTTTGAGTGATGGATACGTTTTCGTATTCAAAACTCGGTCCATCGAATTATATCCTCTGCCAAAGTTTACAGCAGCAGAGCGTAGTGGACCATCTGCCCCTTCATTTCCTATGCCTTCACTTAGACATATCTTTCCAAGCTACAACTTCCGCGACGTCCAGATCTCGGACGTTGAAACAGGAGCACTGAGTGAAGAGGAAGTATTCTCTCCTGAAGGTGGCGGAACACGTTACAGGTTGAAAATGTTGGCCTCGGATATCATACAAGGACTATTCTATTTCGTCGTCAATATCATTATACCCTCAACGCAGGACCAAATACCAATATTAGATGTTCACTTAGCTGCGATTTACGCCATGGCTAATAACATTCCGTTTCATTCCAAGAATCGTCTGCAGCGACATCAACAGTCCACTCTGGAAGTGACGTCCGAGTCGCGTTCTTCTATGCCTTTGATGATGAACCCGAACACGGCAGGCCCTATTCGACCTGTAATCGAACGCTTTTCAATGCCCAGGTCCGACAGAGCGAACTCGGCACGCTCATCGTCGTTCGTGAGCACGTACGCAGTAGGTAGTCAGGGAATGAGAGCGGTATGGATCGAACGAAGACGAGGCACGACGTTGAAGCAAATTGTTTCTTGTCGACTTAATGGGCCATCGTCCATGAACGACAACACTCCAGGAGTAGTTTCGGATTCGGATAGTCCATCACTGGAAAGTACGCCTGGTTTTGACTTTCTTCCGCAGGCGCTTGACGGTCAAGTCGTTTACTCCATTCAATCTTACGACCTTAGAGGTATGTGACTGATTAACTTGCAACCTTTACATTCGGGGAAAATGCGGGGTTTCTTTGACAATTTCTTACAGAAGACATAACCTACTGTGCCCTGGGTGAAGTGAGCGGGAAGATAATTCTGGGTAATCGCTCTGGAGACGTTTTCGTTCTGGAGACGGGTGCCTGAAAGATATCATGTAAATCTTTTTGCCTACTGGTTGACGTTCAAGTAGACCAACTTTATGTCGAGCGACGAGGACTGGAGAGTCGAGACTCCAAGTAATTTCAATGTTCTGGAAATTTTCTGGCCTAAGTCTGCTCTGGTCTCTTGTGTGGAGAAAAAACATAGCCTGCGATTCTTCCTTCGGTGATAAAACATCTAGCCATGGGGCTTTGCTGTGCACTGTAGGATAAACCTGAGCGTTGGCGCGGCACAATCAACGGCCGGTGTGATTTATAATACAGTATGCTCACGTAATCACCTTAACTTGCGAATTTTGCTTCGTTTCAAGTTTTTTCAACGACCGTCATCTGGACTGGTTAAAACACTGACCTTTATCTCCTACTGCTCTCAAAAAATCTTTCTTCTTCGTCTTATAGTCGCTATAATATGACCAATGCACTAGTAAATGACAACACAGGTCTTGAGAGTCGTTTTGGTGCGTGCAGTGATTCCCTTTGTCTGTTTTTAAGTTTCTAACTTTTTTTTTTTCGTAGACTCTATGAACCTGTCTCGATCTGCTTATGTACCTCCTCATATGAGAAGTCAGCAGCGGGCTGCTCCTTCTCCTTCTCCGTCTCCTTCACCAGCTCCCAGGTGTGTACCTTTATCTTCTGCTCGATGCTCTTTTACCTATCTTTCTTCCTTTAGTAGAAATGGCTGGAACGATTCTCGCGGCGGAGCACCTGCAAGAGGTGGTTTCGATAGAGGTAGAGGTGGAAACTCCTTTTCTACCAACCGTGGTGGGGGTCAAGGCTGGGGTGAACGTTCTACTTCTCAAAACTGGAGTTCTACTCCGCGTGAGCAGCCAAAAGAAAACCAAGTGTTCGGATACGGTTCCTGGAAGGACAACAAACACGTTGTAGGTGGTCGCAATATGCGCATGGAGAAGGAAATCTATGGCGAAGCCGACGATCCTTCCAAGCAACATACCGGTATCAACTTCGAAAAATATGACGACATTCCCGTCGAAGCCACCGGTGCCGACGTCCCAGAACCCGTCACCTCATTCACCAGTCCTCCCCTTGACCCAGTCTTGTTGGAAAACATTGGTTATGCCCGTTACACAACTCCGACTCCCGTTCAAAAGTACTCTATTCCCATCGTTGCAAACGGGAGGGATTTGATGGCTTGTGCGCAGGTTAGTAGAATTTTCTGTGATTTTGTTTTGCCCATCATGTCGATTGACACTCCATCAACTCTCAGACTGGTTCGGGTAAAACTGGAGGCTTCCTTTTCCCTATTCTATCGGCTTCTTTCAGTATGGGACCACGCGCTGTGGCTGGAGAGTCTAACGGCTACGGTGGACGTCGCAGGGCTACTCCCACGGCACTTATTCTCGCTCCCACCCGTGAGCTGGTCTCCCAGATTCATGACGAAGCTCGTAAATTTGCTTACCGATCCTGGGTCCGTCCGGCCGTCGTCTACGGTGGTGCCGACATATCGCAGCAAATACGGCTCATTGAACGAGGCTGTGATCTGCTTACCGCCACACCCGGACGTCTTGTGGATCTGATCGAGCGCGGTAAAATCAGCTTGGCTAACATCAAGTACCTGGTCCTTGATGAGGCTGACCGTATGCTTGATATGGGTTTCGAGCCTCAAATCCGAAGAATCGTGCAGGGTGAAGATATGCCTGGCGTCAATGAGCGTCAGACTCTAATGTTCAGTGCTACCTTCCCACGGGATATTCAGATCTTGGCCAAAGATTTCCTCAAAGACTATGTCTTCCTGAGCGTGGGTCGTGTTGGAAGTACATCTGAAAACATCACTCAGAAGATTGAATATGTCGAGGACAACGACAAGCGGAGTGTTTTGCTCGATATTCTCAACTCCCACTCCGCTGAAGGCGTCGGCCTTACTCTGGTTTTCGTTGAGACTAAGCGTATGGCGGACATGCTCAGCGACTTTTTGATTCAGAATCAGTGGCATGCTACCTCCATTCATGGAGATCGTACCCAACGGGAACGGGAGACGGCTCTACAAACTTTCCGTAACGGACATACTCCCATCATGGTTGCTACTGCCGTTGCTGCTCGTGGACTGGATATCCCGAACGTCACACACGTTGTCAATTATGACCTCCCTTCTGATATCGACGACTATGTCCACCGTATCGGTCGTACTGGACGTGCCGGTAACACTGGTGTCAGTACTGCTTTCTATAACAAGGGAAATAAGAACATCGTGAAGGAATTGGTCGAACTCCTGCGAGAGGCTAATCAGGAAATACCTAATTGGCTTGAGGTCAGCGCTCATGAGAGCTCCTTTGGTGGCTCCTTCCGTGGTAGAGGTCGTGGTCGTGGTCGCGGTGGCGGTCGTGACTACCGCACTGGTGGAGGTGGAGGCGGAGGTGGGTACGGTAACCATAGCGGTCATAGTGGCTCCGGAGGAGGGTATGGTGGCGGGTTTGGCGGAGGATATGGCGGTCGCTCCGGAGGTGCACCTTCCTCCTACGGTGGTGGAGGAGGCTATGGCGGAGGATACAGTGGAAATTCCGGTGGAGGTGGAGGATGGTGGTAGAGGGAAGATGCTATTGTTTTGAGCCTCAGGACAGGTTGCCCGGCTCATAACATCCTCTGCTTCCTGTCAACCACTATTTCCAATTCGCCCTTCCATCTTTCATGTCCCACGGATCCTCAGCAGAAGCAAGCCAACAAAATCCACAAAAAAATGCATAGGTTGACAACTTAATTTTATAGAAGAAACCGTCGACTCTTGCCTCCATTTCCCCATTTTCTCTTATTATTATCTCGATTTCGACTCTCATGCGCTGCTCTCAACTAAATTGTCTCGTCAATTGCTGCTCGTTTCACTCACTGTATCCCAAATAATCATCCCACACGACGTTGTATGCTCTATAATCCCCACACTCCAAAGCGTACGACAACAGGCTAATTTCCTTGAATCGTGACTGCATATATAATGTATCCACACAGCACTCAAGCATTAGACGTGGGACGAACCACGACACGAGCATCTTTTCATCATGCGGTTTTTCTTTCATCTTTACCTACAATATCAGTCTTTATGCGTTTCGCGATACATATTCTCCTCCTTCCATGTTCACCATCATCGACATGCTTCGCATTTGATGATATTCCTCCTTTGTGTTGCGACACGATAGATGAACGTGTAAGTGGACCTTCTACCTACGTTTGTCTGTTTTTCACTCCTTTCCAGTTTGGACTGATATTGGTATACCCCACATATAGATACGTACGAGACAATTTTCTGCATCTTTCATCCTGTAATGTTTAGAGTATCGCATTTGTATTATACACATACAAGGGTCTTTCGAGAGATTTTTTATGCCTGTTTTTTCCATATCTGTTCTGCTGTCTTCGCTCTGCCCTTTTACTATAGTCGCACTGCTTCTGTTTCCGTAGGCAATATACATCTTGGAACATTTTACGAAGAGAAGCGGGAAGCTTTGAGCGATGGGGATCATTTTTGTTCGGCCTCGGCATCACTGATTTTCGGAGAGGACCGCTGTTCTGCTCGCTGGTCTTTGACTTTCTCAATCTCATTTCTTGTCGTTCCAAGTCTACGAACAGCTGCTTGTGCAAAAGATTTAAGGCTATATAGGCATCAAGATTATTGTATCCTTGTATTTTACGGTTCAGATTCTTACCATTAACAACGAGGTGCAGGCGGTAAGTCCACGTCACCGAAATTTCTTTGTCCAGTATCTTTCTTTCGTTGGTATCAGTTGTCCTGTCTAGCATAATTGTCATTCAAGAACTTTGCTGAAGCTTCCTTAATCCTATCAACGCTCGCCATTAACGAATTCCTTCCAGAGCATCATCAAAATCATCTTTCTAGTTCATTCCACAGCTTGTAATCCTGGACACGGAAACATACATCAAGACGTTCTCCGTCATCTCTGTCGCTGTATTAGAGCTGGACGACCATCCACCATCAATCGATTATTCGGCTTATAATATCGCTCAATACTACATCCATCCTGCCCAAAACTCGTTGGAATTGCTTCCAAAATGTACCGGAACGTATCCTCGCCAATCTTCGATGTACCAGAATTTCCCACTCTACGACGGGTCAAGCCACTGCCCAAAAGCCGACGTACCTCATCCACTCACTTCTCCGTTCTCAATCCTGGCACGACCAACAGCACCGACAGTGGTGTAGAGAACGCCCCTAGGATGCTTGTTGCTGAAAGCAATGGCGTGCCACATTCACTACACATGCCTGGCTTACCGCCCATTCCGTTGTCCCTTCCTGGTCCGGACGCTACAGCAGAAGAACTGCTTGCACATGCTGATGCGCTCCAATCATATTATCTTCCCATCCTCGATGCCGCTGCAGCTAATATCAATGCTGTTGCAGACGGGTTCGCAAATGCTGTTGAACCCGGTAGCGTTCCTCTTGGCTCAGATATCTTTGACTTTGACCTCAGCAATTTTGCGTCATCCTATGGGGTTGGTTTAGCCGGACTTGGGATTAATAATCTTAGTCTTCGAGATCGAGACGAGGATTCTACTAATGGAGATGGTGATTATATCGACCACATGCAACAACCAGCGAATACCAAAAAGCGAAAGGTACCTGCGAACATGTCGCGTCTACAGGGCGCGCATGATTCTGCTTCCGGACAATCGGTTGAGGATGAAGCAGAGGATCACGATGGGACGTTAATGATAGGTATTCCTACGGGGACCTTTGATCCTAGCACGAACGACGGTAATACAGGCCAAGGTGATGCTGGAGGAGCAGAGGGCGAAGGGAAATCATCAATGTCAACTATGCGTCGTCTACTGGCTCGTAGAAAGACCCGACTCTCCGCTGTTACGCTCGCAGGATTGCAGCATAAGGAGACACTCAGAGTTCGGAAACGACAATTGGCAACGGTGTTGGGTGCATTGTCTCATGGAGACACGCTGGCACTTGATCAAGCGCTCTCAAATAACAGTGCATATCCTTTCTCAGCCCCGTCCTCTTTAACTTCCAATATATTGGATGAAATGTCGGCTGATTCAGGGTTAGATGCTCGCGGCGCTGCTCCAGCTGCAGATGGGAGGCCGTCGCTCAGAATTCGTCTCTCGAAACGAGCGGGACCGAGACTGGCAAGAAGAGCGCCGTTGAGACTGAAAGAGAACGAAGAACCTCGTGTGCAGGTCCCTGAAAGCGACTTTGCCTTTGTGTGTCATAGCGCTAGTGAGTTCCTGGGCCCGATAATCTGTCTGCATTTGCTAATGAATTCTGAATTCTGACTCTTTCTACTTTCTATTCCGACTTGATGAATTTTTTCACGGTCACCATCATCATCTGGGATCTCATTCCTGTGTATCTCTATCTCTCGTCTCCACCACATGGGGGAACTCTGTCATCGAATTGATTGTTTGCCGTTACTAGCTGCTGAACGACTTTCTGCGACAAAAAAGGAGGTAGCCACTCTCCGCCGACGGTTCGAGGATGAATTGGCTCGGCAGGCGTCTAATGCAGCGAGTTTAGCTGCAGCCACTCGAGCCGTGGCGTCTTCCGTTAACAGCAGGTCCTCCCGACAAAAACGGGGGGATAGACCACGTTCAGATAAGAAGCCTCGAGACCAAACAACTGATCACTTGGAGCCTACTGGTAATGGTCAGGTGTCTGGAGCTGGCGGTGTCATGACCACTGCACAGGGGCAGCTACAGGATAACTCGGGTGACACTACCAGTCCCAATGTCAAGTCATCACGGAGCGGGAAGAAGAAGAAACGCTCTGCACTTGCGAACGCGTCGAACCCACATCATCTACGAAATTATGTTCCTTCAAGGTTACCTCATTCGGCTGGAGGTTGTCCACCCAATGTGAACGGGACCAATCAAGCGAACGCAAACGATCTTGGCCCGTTACCGCTACGGTTTCTCTCTGCTGAGATACCGCCCCGGAGAGGTACTCGTAGCAAACGATCGCAGGCCCAGGAACAACAGCAAGCCTCCCTAGCATCGATGTCCTTGATTAATCCTGCAGATGAATGGCTCTGCGTGTTTTGCGAATTTCAGTTGTTTTTTGGGGACGATGCAGAGTATAGAAGGGCTCTGAACAAAAGAAAAAATATTCTAAAGAGAAGGAGGAGAGCGAGGGAACGTGCGGCTGCCGCTGCCAGTGGACAAAATAAAGTCTCCAACGCGAGGAAATCGCATCAGCCAGCGGCCTCAGTGGCTGCAGCGCGAGATTCTGAGGAAGGAGATGATGAGGACGATTATGAGGACGATGCGGAGTACGAGCCGATTGGAACCGGTGGCCAAGTTGCTGGAAATGGGGTGAACGGAATGCTACCGAAGCAAACCAAATGGAGGGGAGATAATAGGGAGAAGGGAGCTGGGGAGGAAGAAAGCTCGTACGGATGACGGGGGACACGCGATAGTGTCCGACCTTTCCATTCAGTCGACAAACAAACTCGGAATAACACTGCGAATGTTCCGAGCTCGTGGTTACTCTTCGTGTCGGATGACTGTTTTTTCGTCTCAGAATCAATTTCAGCTATGGCATCGAATCATTCATTTAGCATCAATACCTTTCTAGCCATTCATTTGTCCACTTCCCGGGTTTGATTTTATTCTTCTTATCTTCTCGTTTTAGCTCTTTCTTTCGACAGTTTTCACTTTCTCATACAACTATACAACTTCTATACAATTTTGTTTCTGTGATTGCAATGCATTTTTTTTTTCATACATGTCGTACGCACACAACAACACATATTATACAGCTGCAATCGCAATTTTTATGGATGGAAATCTCACGAGATACCGTTGATTTGTTAGTATTAGAGTGAGTAGATGAGAAGAATTGAGACTTCTCAACAACAATAATTGACATACCGGGCCGCTCAGGGTAAATTGGCTCAAGTTTGCCTCTGGCCATGTTACCACTCTTAGCGGTCGACTGCGAAAGGTTAGCCTCAGCAGGGCCCTCAAACTGGCCTTGCTCCTTCTTCTAGGCTCAATTTGACAGGATTAACAACCCCAATATCCACAGCAATTTAGTCTATCACCTTCTCCGGCGACAACTAAGTTAGGAGGGCGAATTTATCATCATTTTCTTCTGTTCTGCTGGGGACTATTATACCTTTGTGAGCATCTTTGTTCCTGCCATCTACTATAATTTTTTTTTCTGAAGCGTTGTCGGCGATCCATGTACGATTTGTCATTAATGATTTCTTTCTGACTATTTTTCGTTTTGTAGCCAATTTGTTGTTGTGTCCGTTGGGACCCCGGGCAAAATCGTGACTTATTCCGGCTCTTTTCCAGTTTATCTCTTACCGTGAAGGTCTTTGCGACTTTTCTGTGACGCTCCAACCAGCTTAGACGCGTCTGGAAACTCCAATGGCCGCAGACAGTCGTTATCTGTACCACCCAGCTCACCAAGGCCTCAATTCTCCTCAGTACAATTACCAGTATCAGAGTCCACCTCCAACGACTAGTTATGAACAATCTCCAGTCCAGCATGCGCCTCCTTTACCGCCGCCGCCGTTGAGGAACATGCGCACATCTCAGCCCCCTCCCCATTCGCCGCAGGCACAATATCCTCCGCAACCTCAACCGCCCGCTCAAGCGGCGGGCTATGCACCGGCGCACTCATCGTATAGCTCGCAGAGCCATTACATGACCCATAGTCAGCCAGCTCCTCCACAGTCTGCGACGGCCCAACATACGCCTCCACCTCCGCTACAGCCTCAACAGCAGTGGTCGAATGAAAACTGGCAGCCTCAGTACTCACAATATCCCAGTCATGTGTCTCAGCACCATCACCAGCAACAGCAACAACTTTCATCTCCATTACCGCCGACCGTTGCGCCC
Organism: Lentinula boryana; assembly: GCA_027886635.1. Taxonomy (NCBI): domain Eukaryota; kingdom Fungi; phylum Basidiomycota; class Agaricomycetes; order Agaricales; family Omphalotaceae; genus Lentinula; species Lentinula boryana. The sequence goes on along the minus strand of MU790713.1, from coordinate 9,326 downwards.
GAGAATACGTACAATCCTACTCCAGGTCGGCCAGATACTTCGCCGACTTTGTCTACAAGCTCATTAAGAGGGTACGATGACCGTACGGGTCCGATGCATAATCATCATCAGCCACCTCCTCCGTCATCCATTCATGGAGCTCCGCCGACGAAATATCGACAGCGAGAAGAAGAATCTCCATCAAGCTACACAAACTCTCAACCTCCATCACCCAACCTGTTTACCGGATTGGATTATAATCAGGTAAAGAGATACATGCTTCTACTTCGTAAAGCTGTATTTTAAACTCTTTCTTCTGTTTCTTCTTCCTCGTCCTCATTTGCAGCTCATGAAGCAAATAAAATTTGTCGAGTCGCCATTACTCGAAACTCTCTCAACCTTTCGATCACCCCATCCAGAAACTCTGGAGCAAATGGTGCATGCTGCCACGTACGCGGCTCATGTGCTCAATTCTGCTGCTGGTATAACTGCTATAACTACCTCACCTACGCCCTCGGGTACCTACCAACAAACTAATGCGATACCAACTTCTCAAGGATACAACAATCACCGCATCTCGCCGCCCACATCGAGAGACCGTATGGATAGCAACACTCACAGCTCACACAACCACACGCTTGCCAGTGACAACTCACCGCCGCTCTCGGCTTCTACGACAGGATCACTGAAGCGGGTACGTTTTCAATTTGTTTCTTTCAGGTTCTCTATTCTTGTGATTTCTATACGCTCTTTGGAGTCTTTGCTTTTTTTTTATGTTGGGTTTTGCATTCTGTTTCTATCTATTCTCGCACATTCGCCTTTTTTGCTCTGATTGCATCGCTTTAACAACATGGCTTGCATGTGGCTCTTCCATGGGCGCCATTGAAATGCAATACAAATCTGTTTCAGTGTTCCACTTTTGCCCGCCTTACCTTCCTCTTTTTCCCCAAAAACTTTCTACATCCTTGATTATAATCTTCTCGATAATTGAACATATTTCAATTCTTCAAAGCTTTCCCGTCTTTCGTCGCATCCCGAACCCGAACTAAGTTTGAAATGTATTATTTTTTTGCTTTTCCTTCTAGCTTCTGATTTACCATTCATCTATATCTTCCTTTCGCTACCTCAAAATCGTTTCGTTTTCTTCTCGTTCTTCTCTTCTTTCCATCTTCCACAATTTCTATATCTATCAAATTCCGTAATTTCACCATTTTCCCTCACATACTCTACACACTTTATCTCGCTTTCGCGATCTTCTCCTTCTTCTCTTCTTTCCCCGCCAAACCTATGCATGTCATGTCGCGGCTTCATCAATTACTAATTTGCATACAAACTTACCTTTTTCGTCTGCTTATCTCCCACAGAGGCACACAAACGAGTATCCGGAAAACTCGCAGCAGTCACCCTCACTCGGCGGGTCGAGCTCAGGATTGCCTCCTGGTCCAGGCTCACAGGTGTTGATCCAACAACCTCTTCCGCCTCCATCTTCACTCCCACAACAGCCAGGGCAACAGCAGCAGTCGTTTTCACACCCACTACCGCCGTCGCAGTTACAACCTGGCGGTGTGGCAGCTTCTAATCTGCCACTAGTGCAATCGGAGGGGCAGACGTGTTTAGGATGTAATGCCACATCGACGCCTGAGTGGAGACGAGGACCTATGGGTACGTGTAACTCTTTCTTCGTTTGTTTTCCCTGTACCTTCTGGGTTCGTGGAGGCCCCTGTCCCTTGATAAATTCCATGTCATGGATATATGACAGTCATTTTTCCTTTCAAACTTACTGCAATGTACATGCGCTTGTAGCGAATTGTGCAAGCTGTCTGCCGTTCGCTGTTCGGAAGCGATATTCTCTATACTCACTATTGTTCTCTGTTTATAGGTCCGCGTACGCTGTGCAACGCATGTGGATTGGTGTATGCAAAACTTGTGAGTAACATATCATACAAGCCTTCCACATTACTCATCTTATCCTTTTCCACGCCCCCCCTTATATGTCCTCTGTTGTCCTCCGGCTTTGATCTTCTCCATCAGATCAAGAAACGGGATCGAGAACGTGCACGAGCAAACGGGAATGGAAAGAATGACGGAAATAGCCGACCCACAAGTGGTGAAGGACACCGCAGTGGTAGCGGTGGCGGTGACTCTGGGTCCGGAGAGAGTGACGAGGATGAACCGGAGGATGATTATGGGTCTGGGACATCTGGCAGACGGAGTGAGTTTGGGTGAATACTTCGAACCCGAAAGTGATGGCTTTGAGGATATTTACCAATATCTCCTGCATTCTTCCTACTGCTCTTCTGCTTGGTGTTTTGTCTTAATGTCTCGCTATCTGCTGCTTTTGTTCTCTCATCTTCAACATATTTCGGGCTAGAGTTGATTGCGGTTGCCGGTCACCGTTCCGCTGGTCTTTCTCTTTTTGGTCTTCGTTTTGAGAGTGTCTCTTTGGTCTGACTGCTCACACCCCGGTACATTATGTTTGCTTGTGTTATATGTTTATACTCTGTTCGTTTTCGTCTGTGCGTTTGCTCTTCCCTCTCTTCCATCCTCTCCCTTACATTTACTACTCTGCTACTATCATTAACGTTGTTCCCTCTATGGGGCAACAACATTACTCTACACTAAAGTTACTATTGGTTAAATCGTTGCATATCCTCTGCACATCTTTTTCCCATTTTTCTTTTTCATGCCATCACTTGTATAATAATACTTCACTATAACCAATACTCTTCCAGCTACAGTATATAGTAACTCCCCTTGCAGTGTCTGCATGCTTAAATATACTATGTGTCTTGCGTTGGTTCAGTCTTGCGTTTGGAACCATATCAATGGACGGTAGTTCAACATAATCAGCTCAGCTCATAGAACAAACGGGCAAGCAAAGGCGATAGAAAGCTCCGTAAGACTATTACCTGCACCTCTACAATCCAGATCTATTACCGTCTTCATCAACCTCAGTACAGATCCAGGCTGTCCAAGCTAGGCGACGGCTGGGCCTTGATGGTTCTGTACGTCCCGGTTCAAGTTGGATGCGCCTATGACGCTACAACCAATAAGGATATCACTCAATTTCCCTTTTATTATCAGATACTTGACGGACTGAACCTAGGCTTGAGACACAAACCCCTTCGATGAGCATTGGCGACCTCGGCCTCGATCAATTTATTAGCGGTGGATTTTACCCGGTAGCTTCGATTCAGAGTTTTGGAACACGAGTGTGTACTGCCTCAGCCTTCGATGTCTGCACTTCGTTTCCTTTATCGTGGAAGGTGAGTATCTGTTTTCTCTGATGCTGCACAACGCGCTGCCATAACACTCATATAATTCTTTCGTTTTCCAAATTCCGACCATACAACACAGAAAATGGCAGCTTCAATTAAATCGTGCTGGAATACTAGGAGTATCTTTGTTTCGCACGTCGCGCTATATATATTAACATTAACCTACGACATCTTTTATCTTCGAATTAAAATTGCTTATTGTTTATTCGAGCTCATGCATTCATCTTTCAGCGGAGGTATACGAAGTGTCCAAGCTGATTTAAAGTTCTTGGCTACGTTGATTTGGTATACACAGAGTCCAGCCCGTTCTGTAGATTTATCATGCCGAGAAGCTAATGTACCTTTATCTCCCTGATAAGGGTGTTATGATGGAGGTGTGGGAGGTGAGCATTGCAGTGGGGACTAGACCGTTTTGGTGACCTCTCTGCTGCCGCTATGATCAAGGATTACAATTACTTCCCACTAGTGCCTTACGAATACTTCAGAGAATGATGAGTATACACGGAAGACAGTACAGTACAAAGGTATCCGAGTCGAATGTGTCAGAGTAGTAAACGTAAAGCCGAAGATTCCTTGCCGTTCAGGACTAGTAATCGTATTCCACACAGCAGCGACTAGCCCGTTTGAATCATATATTGTCGAAATCCTTGTGTACATCCGAACGTGAACTATGACTACTACGTGCTCATCAGGAAAAATCTGTACTCGGAAACACCGTTGACTGTATCCATTGAAAAGATCTTCATTCAAATACCAGATCTACGCAGCATTGTCACTCACTTATAACGATTCGGACTGAAGTACGAAGCCTTGGGATCTTGTGTCAACGTTATAAACTTTTAGACCGCTGTGTGGGATCCCGCGAAAGTCGCAATAACATCCGGCCAGTGTCAATGACAACTTTAACTACAATGGATTCAAAATCCACCAGTGACATGAATTATTCTTCATATGCCACACTCGGATGCCAATGGATTACGGGCTGCGGTTGGCATGAATAATAGCCAGTAAGTCGGGAAAAGTATGACCTACCCCGAGTTCGATGAAATTGTATTGTCTTGTATCTCAGCTCTTCATGAACATGGATGCCCAGCATAGTAGGTCTAATAAATGATCTTTCACAACCACAATTTGAACTTGCTAGTCAATCACGGCATAAATTTCGACCAGATAATACTTAGATATTAAAAGCTCCAAGAATGACTGAGTTCATCCTGATCTGTTTAGATAACCAGTTTTCATCATGGTTCGTAGCAGTCGCTTTGCCCCTTTCCAGAAATGTTGAGCAATTGTTACACCGGATCAAATAACAGGGGTGCGGCTTGACACTAGGCGCTTAGTAATATGTATCCCAGCGTCAAATAGCGCTCAAGCCTTTTTTTTTTTTTTTTTCAGCACGAGGAAGCACACTGCCTTTTGTGTGGGGCTCCAACCCACTAAACCCCGTGTTAGGACTCTCAAGCCTTTTTTTCATTTAAATAATTGTCGTTGAACTTTTCAAATTTGTCATCGCAACTTGCCAGGTTTAAATTGACCGAGTCTCATATTTCAAAAAGGAATACAGCGGGCGCCAATGAAGGATAGGGGACTAGGGGGTTGTTGACGTACTATTTTATCCAAATCGCATCTTGCTGGTCAACTTCCTCCTTTTCTTTGGCGATGTCTACTGCATCTGAACTGGAATATGTGTAAACTTCTTAACGATTAGCTTATTGCAGAATTCACACACTGACACGAGATTTTTCAGCCAATTGGGGGACTTCCTATTCAGCTCCGCCTTGGGTGAGCAATACACAGAATGGCTTTCTTCGACTCATTGACCAGCATCCTGAACTCCAGCGTTCCTATATTATGATCATCTGCTCACCTTAGGTGCGTCGATCTTCACCACTATCCATTAAGATCCAGTAAACAAACTACCACAGATGCTGAATTCCAGTTAATATGGAAGCGGTCGAGAAGCACCAGCCGATATTTATTTCTTCTCAATCGATACTTTGCATTTTTCGGGAACATACCAGCGGCATATTCTCTATTTTCCACATCATTAACATTATCGGTGAGACCTTGGGATCACACTTCATTACTCGAATGCAACAGTTCATTCATATCTTTTTCTAGAGGTTCGTATATATATTCCTGGGCTATAGCGCGCTGGATTTAGACCCTCAAACTGCAAAATATCTAGCTGTCGATCCTTAGTCTTATTCCACCAAATTTTCATTACGATCACGCAAGCCATAGTAACCGGTTAGTTTGTGGTTCAATCTCGTTCCTCACCGAAATTTATGACCGGTCCACCAGGTATACTCACCTTACGAGTGTACGCGCTATACGGATGTCGTAAATTATTCCTAGCCTGTTTCCTCGGCGTGTTGGCGTTAGGCACACTCATCAGCATCATTGTGAGTAACTACATTGCCTCATTCTCAAGCGAACATGACAAACTCGCCGATTCAGTTAACCATTATCATCCATTCATCTGCTTCACAAATAACATCAACGAGCCAAGGCTGTCGAAATGTGACGCAGAATTTACACAGGTGAGGAATCAGATCGCCTTGGCCCCTTCGTCTTGAATCAGACCTGAAGTCTCGTTTTTTGTGTTTCAGTGGTGCCAGTAAGCCCTCTTTGAACCAAGTTGATTTTATTTGACCCTGATTCTAACAATGTTCATTAAGCAATGGCGATAGGATGGGAGGGAATACTTCTCCTTGATACGATCCTCTTTGCTTTGACGTTGTGGAAGGCCTATCACAACCGTCTCGCTATGGGGACGAGCAGAGTTGGGGTCTCACTCTTTTCCGTCGTGGTGCGGGATGGTGAGTGAAATGTTTAATCTCATTCCCCAGAACTAAAGTAAATCTTCCAAAGGAACCATATACTTCTTGTAGGGATAACCCGTCCGATAAATAGCCCAAGTCTTATTTTTAACATTGGCTCTGTAGTATCATTGCATCGCTCAATCTTGCAAACATTGTCTCGTTCTATGTAAGTGGGCCGCCCATATTTCTGGTAGCGCCGTACCGCTGAACGTTCCTCACCTAGGTTCCCGGAGTATGTTCATAAATAATGCAATCCAAAATCAAGAGTTGACAACGCTTCATTCTTTTACTCAGAACCTTCCTGGCAACTTTTCCGCACTTGTTGGATGGTGCGCTACAGTCCTCCTTTTATCAATACACCTCTGAATCAATGTACTTCACCTAACAGTCTGTCGGTTACGCTTATGTCACGTATGATGCTAGATTTACACGAAGCTGCCGACGCGGGAATTTACACAATCCATGGTAACGAGTCAAATTATGTTTTATCCCAAGATGTATGGGTCGATAGAGGATATCATTGAATCTACTACTGCTTACTTTGCAGAACTGAAAAAAAAATAAGCCCTAGAAGTATATGAGAATGCAAAATAAACCGCTTCGTCTTGTTTGATGGTAGATGTCTTCGACGTAGATAATTCCGAGGGAGCAATATGTACCGCGAGAGAATTATCGGAGGTGACAAGGATGCAGCAACTGCACGCCCTGACTGGACTAACTCGGAAATTTTACCAGCTTTGACCAGCGGCGGCACCTCATACGCCCAGTAAACAGAGGTAATAGCCTATGCCATGGGGGGGGGGATGGCATAGGCTGTTGCTATTCTGATCCGCTATCTGTCTATAGCGCGATAAAAGCTGGTTAATTAATGCGGACTTTGGCAGCATACGGGACTCGGATTTTATTCCCGTTGATATCCGAGCCCGCCAGGCGCATCATCAGGCGCTTCCGTCTCCCGGAGTCCCGCCTCTCCTGCCCGCCCCTCTCCTGTCACGCGACGCGTATGGTAGTTAATAGAATCAATGCATTGTCATGATATGTACATAATACATGAATATTTCAATCACTAGACACCTGAATTACTGCAATCAGCTCAGCGAGGGCATTGTCCTCCTCATCAGGGTCTTCGTCGGGTGGCGGCGCATCTTCGTCGGCATCATGGTCATCGAGGGTAGAGGACTGAGACTGCACATCAGCCTCCATCGCAGCTTGTACCAGTGGGTACAGCGCCCCGCGTCCTGGAGTAAGTGATCCTGTAAAACCCGGCATCTTCTCTAACTTCCTCAGTCGTATGAGGTGCATTTCATTGCAGCGTCCACGTTCCCAGCCATGCTTGATAATCTGTATGGAAAGCAGGGGGTCCGTTTGGCGTATCTCTTCAGCCTTGAGGCGGATATAGGCAGTTTCTTCATGGATGTACGTTATAAGTGAGCAGATTTCTTTGTTGAGTCGTAGAATCTCTTCCGGGGCCCGCAAGAGCTTGTGATACTGGTCAAGCGCCAGTCGACCGGCTGGTTGAGACCAGAGCTCACTGCGCACATCACGTCTAGCGTCACGGAGGAGGTCGAAGTCGGAGAGAAATGAGTATTCGATGACTTGGTCCCAGGTCAACTGAGGACGGCCGAGTTCTGCTGCTGCGTTGTTATACGAAGTGACCGCTGTGCGAATAGCCTGAGACCTCGCCTTCAAAGCGTTCGCTATATGTGTCCGAAGCTTGTAACCTAAGAACTTTGAGTACTGCATAACAGTAAAGGGTGGTATTATCACATACCGGTACGTGACATGTTGAGCTTTGTGAGCTCGAACAGTCGGGCAACAACCAGCCCCTCCAGCTTGTCCAGTGCCCTCTGATATTTTGCCATCACCACCATCTTTTTTGCCTTCTCCCAATCCTCCGAACCTGAAGTCCACCGATCCTTGACACCAAGTTGCACTTCTAGCGTTTGAACCTCCTTCTTGAGGTCATCGCGGTTTTCTATCGCATGCTGCCGTTGGGTTTCGATTCGACGTGTTTGGTCAGCTCGTCCAAAGGCCTGTGAGATGTTGCCGGGGGTGTAGGAGACCCATTCACGGGTTGCAGCAATGAGCTTGAACCTGATTCTTGTATTTAGAGAATACACAGTAGAGAAAAAAGAATACGTACTCCGCATCTTCAAGTTTCACTAGCTTCTTATAGTATTCCATCTGAACAGTCTCTTCTGCTGGCTCCTTCTTGAGCCCACTGAGGTAATCCTTCTCTTCCTTGAGCCATTGGTTGAACGTGTCCACTGATGGAATACCCAAGTCGCTCATTGTCTTTGCAAGGGCGGGGAGAGTGGCTTGAATGTCCACAGCTTGCTTGTAGTTGTCGACGAGGAACTTGCTAAGTCGACTGTAGGCTTCGAGGTTGTCATGGTGATAGCAGAACCGTGCAATGGCTTGGCGGCGGTGGAATACACTCATGTGGCGGACACTTGATGCAAGTTCATTCGACTCTGAAAAAAAGGTTTCGCACTGCTCTAGATGCTCGATCCCCAGTCCCTTGATATAAGTGCAGAGGTGAGAAGTTTGGCAGAGCCGGGAATGAGCGTGACCATGGAAAGCACCAACCAACGAGGTGAATCGCAAGTGTTCCGCCTTTTCACCAAGAGGACTGTTTGCAACGGTTGTCCCAAAGGCACATCCAATGTCATAGCCCATACCAATACCCTCACCAATGACCTCAAACAGGCGATTGAGAATAGCAAGAGGATATTTAGCACTAAGAAGATGTTAGTGTTAGATACGATACAAAAAAAAAACAGGTACAGTTCACCGCTGGCTACCATGTCCACAATCAGGAGCACAAAGCTATTCCGGCAGAGACTGAGAAAGACACCAGTCTCATCGTACACTCCCCACATCTTCGCTGTCAGCTCTTCACTGAGGTTCTTCCACCGTTCAGTGCAGGGATTTGGCTCACTGTCCTCTGCTTTTCCCTCCAACATCTCCTTGATTGCCTCCTTCGACCATTGATTGACCTCCTCCCTGCTAAGATAATAGTCACCTCCTGCGTCCCGAGTATCGGTATACTCTTTCGATTTGGCTAGCTGTGGCGGATCTGTTTGGTCGAAGGCTTCAGCCCTTTCGTTCCGTCTAAGCCGCTTCAAAGAGTTGCCGCCATCCCAGGTTCCTGTCAGCGACTCGCTAGCTCACTAGATGCCAGGCGTCACACAACGATAAAAGATCAAATGAGGATGTATAGCGGTGAGGATAGAGACCTCCT
>MU790712.1:0-47037 GCA_027886635.1 Lentinula boryana | reverse complement strand
TTTATCAATGGGGATTTACGGCGGAAAGTTTTCTTTTTTACAAATCAATTTCCTGCCATAATCACGGCCTCAATATATTCAATCCTGCGGAGTGAGAGCTGAGATTCAAAACTCCATGATTCAGAGATAAAGCAGCCATGGTGGACCCACAGAGCTGAGATAGTCGAAGAAAATATGACAGCAAAAAGCAGCATGGTGGGCTAACAGAGCGCTGAGAACACAATATGAGTCGGATGAAGTACTCAGTACGCATGACATACCGAAGGCTGGCAGACACGCAATTATTTTTTTGGTGCCATTGATTTGCGAATTGTCAGCTTTCAGAATCAAGCGACCTACAGCGCTGAGATGACAGATATCTGACACGAATATAATTTACCAACAGAGCTGAGATTCAAAACGAGATGGTGGACCCACAGAGCTGAGATAGTCGAAGAAAATATGACAGCAAAAAGCAGCATGGTGGGCTAACAGAGGGCTGAGAACATAAATTGATTATGAGGATGAGGTACTCAGTACTACGCATGACATAGCAAAGGTTGGCAGACACGCAATGATTTTTTTAGTCCCATTGCGAATTGTCAGCTTTCAGAATCAAGCGACCTACAGCGCTGAGATGACAGATATCTGACACGATCATAATTTACCAACAGAGCTGAGATTCAAAACAGAATCCATGATGAGATGGTGGACCCACAGAGCTGAGATAGTCGAAGAAAATATGACAGCAAAAAGCAGCATGGTGGGCTAACAGAGCGCTGAGAACACAATATGAGGATGAAGTACTCAGTACGCATGACATACCGAAGGCTGGCAGACACGCAATTATTTTTTTGGTGCCATTGCGAATTGTCAGCATTCAGAATCAAGCGACCTACAGCACTGAGATGACAAACATCTGACATCAATACAATCAATCCCCAGAGCTGAAATACAAAATGAATCCATCATAGAAAAAAGCAGCGGACCCACAGATGCGAGTCATGCGACGACACAACTTTACGTAAAACCGATTCATCATAAAATAAAGCAGCGTGGTGGACCTACAGAGGATGACTCTAAGGGCAGCGCCGACTACATAGGCTCGCACTGAACACTTGTTTGAGAAAGTTAGCACAGGTACATGTGATAGTCCACGGGAGTCTGCAGTTCGGTCTGGCCATTATGTTTCGGTTCAAATTTTTCAAAAATTACGCCAAAATCAATGTAGATATATTTGTGCAAATTTAGCATACTTTCACTATTTTGGGCAGAAACTTACGCATCCCCAGTTGAATATGATTAAATTAAATAGGTGCGAAAAAATAAAATTCCCAGATAATTATGCAATAAAGCCGTAGCGAGGGAGAGACTTTTTATTGTTTTCTTCCTCCAGTTCCAAAAACTTAATTGCGGAAAGTCATGAAACCACACAACGGACGGGCTGAATGGGTGCTGTACACGCTCTTATGTACTGCAGCTGACGTTTTGGACACGGTCCTCTCCACTATTATGCCAGATAGTAAACCACGTATCAGTTTCCTGGTGAGTAAGATTCGTTTACATGTACTCTTTTCCTTGCTAACAGACAGAGAGCGTATCTTAGCCCTCTGACGTCGACAATATGAAAGACGAGGAGATCCTAGAGCTTCGAACCAAGGCGCCGAAACTGCATAAGGACTATAACGTCCGGAAGCTCACACCTGGCACAGTCGGCAAAGGTTCACAAGACATGGACGAAGACATGTCAGATGCCTCAGAAGCCAATGCTTTGAACCTGGTATTTGCGAAGACGACTATCCCTGTTCCACGAGTTCGCCGGGTCGTAAAACGTGAATGGGACTACCTAATCGTCTCGGACTACATCAAGGGACCATTGCTCGTCGACGTCTGGTCCACGTATTCAATATGGAAGAAAGTCTGCGTTGCTTTCACGCTGCGCCGCTATGTTCGCCAACTTAGGCAATTGAAGGCGTCTCCTACAACTCCGCCAGGTCCTATTGGGGCTGATGGACCCCGCACATGCATATCGCCCATTTTTGGGCAGGTTCAACCCTTTCGAGGACCTTTTTCCTCGTATGCAGAGTTTTCAACCTTTTTCAATAAACGGGCAAAGATGGGATATGACGCTGATAATCTTCCCGAAGACCACCCCTCGAGAAAGCAGCGATTCGATGATTCTGAGGCACTCGTTTTTTCACACCAGGATATAAATCCTCGGAATATCATTGCTGGTGAGGATGGAAGATTGTGGATGATTGACTGGGGATGGGCTGGGTATTATCCGCCTTGGTTTGAGTATGTTGCGATGCAGAGGCAGCTGCAGAATGAGGAGGTCATGGGGTCACATCACAAGTATTGGGACTTGTTAATTCCTTTTGTTTGTGGACCATATTCTGAGCAGCATAAGTGGTTAGACTACATGTCAATGGGCCTGTACTACTCGTAAGAGGTATGAGGCTAGTAGAAAAGCTGTCTAGTGACGGAGTGTTGCTCAGTTGAAGTTTCAGCAGGTGCAATGATGAGGTAATATCATTTATTCAGTTTGAAACTGGTAGACGCACACAAGAGATACAAGACTAGGACTTCAGGGCCTCATGTTTTGGGTAGTGAGCTTTCAACATTGCCAGTCGGGGGAATGAGATTTCCATCATTGGGCATATATGATTCATAGCCTTTGTTTTGTTGATTTCCCCCTTTACTGTACTCAATGTGTACGTAGCAAAGAATATCATACATTAGTTGTGGTGTTTCAAGCAGCAGTGCATAAGGTGTACTTGGTGTCAAGGTCAGGTCAGAAATTTACAGTCAAGTCACAGAATCACTGACAGTCACCGACCTCAGTGCCAACACTGAACCATAAGTTCAATATAAAGAGTTCATATTATATCATTGCTTATTTGATCGCACAGTATGTAGCAGCCCCTGCAAGTTCAAAACAGCCAAATAGATAGCGGCAGATTGGATTTTAAAGCTCCGAGGACCCACAAAATTCCCAAAAAATGAACCTTTTCATCGTTTTCTTGCTCCAATTCCAAAAACTTATTGCGGAAAGTCATGAAGCCACACAATGGACAGGCTAAATGGCTGCTGTACACGCTCTTATGTACTGCAGCTGACGTTTTGGACACGGTCCTCTCCACTGTTATGCCAAATAGCAAACCCCATATCAGTCTCCTGGTGAGTAAGATTCGTTTACATGTGCTCTTTTTCTTGCTAATAGACAGAGAGCGTACGTTAGCCCTCTGACGTTGACAATATGAAAGACGAGGAAATCCTAGAACTTCAGCCCAAGGCCCCGAGAGTGCGTGCGGACTATGGCGTCCAGAGGCTCACACCTGGCACAGTCGGCAAAGCTTCACAAGACATGGACGAAGACATGTCAGATGCCTCAGAAGCCAATGCTTTGAACCTGGTATTCTCAAAGACAACTATCCCCGTTCCACGAGTTCGCCGTGTTATAAAACGTGAATGGGACTACCTAATCGTCTCGGACTACATCAAGGGACCATTGCTCGCCGACGTCTGGGCCACGTATTCAATATGGAAGAAAGTCTGCGTTGCTTTCACGCTGCGCCGCTATGTTCGCCAACTTAGGCAATTGAAGGCGTCTCCTACAACTCCGCCAGGTCCTATTGGGGCTGATGGACCCCGCACATGCATATCGCCAATTTTTGGGCAGATTCAAGACTTCCGAGGACCTTTTGCCTCGTATGCAGAGTTGTCAAGCTTCTTCAATGAACGGGCGAAGATGGGGTATAACGCTAAAAAGCTTCCGGAAGACCACCCCTCGAGAAAGCAGCGGTTCGATGATTCTGAGGCGCTAGTTTTCACACACCAGGATATAAATCCTCGGAATATCATTGCTGGTGAGGATGGAAGATTGTGGATGATTGACTGGGGATGGGCTGGGTATTATCCGCCCTGGTTTGAGTATGTTGCGATGCAGAGGCAGCTGCAGAATGAGGAGGTCATTGGGTCACATCACAAGTATTGGGACTTGTTAATTCCTTTTGTTTGTGGACCATATTCTGAGCAGGAGAAGTGGTTAGACTTCATGTCAAGGGGCCTGTACTACTCATAAGAGGTACGAGGCTAGTAGAAGAACTGTCTAGTGACGGAGTGTTGCTCAGTTGAAGTTTCAGCAGGTGCATGAGATAATATCAGTTTGAAACTGGTAGACGCACGCAAGAGATACAAGACTAGGACTTTAGGGCCTCATGTTTTGGGTAGTGAGCTATCAATACTGCCAGTCGGGAGAATGAGATTTCCATGATTGGGCATATATGATTCATAGCCTTTGTTTTGTTGATTTCCCCCTTTACTGTACTCCATGTGTACGTAGCAAAGAATATCATACATTAGTTGTGGTGTTTCAAGCAGCAGTGCATAAGGTGTAGTCAAGGTCAGGTCAGAAATTTACGGTCAAGTCACAAAATCACTGACAGTCACCGACCTTACCAACACTGAACCATAAGTTCAATAGAAAAATTATCTCATTGCTTATTTGATCGCACTGTATGGACTAGTATGGAGCACTCAGCAGCCCCAGCAAGTTCAATTACGGAACCAGCCAAATAGATAGGGGCTGGATTTTAAAGTTCCGAGGACCTAAAAAATAAACATGAACCTTTTCATCGTTTTCTTGCTCCAATTCCAAAAGCTTATTGCGGAAAGTCATGGAGCCACACAATGGACGGGCTAAATGGCTGTTGTGCACACTCTTATGTACTGCAGCTGACGTTTTGGACACGGTCCTCTCCACTGTTATGCCAAATAGCAAACCTCATATCAGTCTCCTGGTGAGTAAGATTCGTTTGCATGTACTCTTTTTCTTGCTAATAGACAGAGAGCGTACGTTAGCCCTCTGACGTTGACAATATGAAAGACGAGGAAATCCTAGAACTTCAGCCCAAGGCCTCGAGAGTGCGTGCGGACTATGGCGTCCAGAGGCTCACACCTGGCACAGTCGCCAAAGCTTCACAAGATATGGACGAAGACATGTCAGATGCCTCAGAAGCCAATGCTTTGAACCTGGTATTCTCAAAGACGAATATCCCCGTTCCACGAGTTCGCCGTGTTATAAAACGTGAATGGGACTACCTAATCGTCTCGGACTACATCAAGGGACCATTGCTCGCCGACGTCTGGGCCACGTATTCAATATGGAAGAAAGTCTGCGTTGCTTTCACGCTGCGCCGCTATGTTCGCCAACTTAGGCAATTGAAGGCGTCTCCTACAACTCCGCCAGGTCCTATTGGGGCTGATGGACCCCGCACGTGCATATCGCCAATTTTTGGGCAGATTCAAGACTTCCGAGGACCTTTTTCCTCATATGCAGAGTTGTCAATCTTTTTCAATAAACGGGCAAAGATGGGATATAACGCTGATAAGCTTCCCGAAGACCACCCCTCGAGAAAGCAGCGATTCGATGATTCTGAGGCACTAGTTTTTTCTCACCAGGATATAAATCCTCGGAATATCATCGTTGGTGAGGATGGAAGATTGTGGATGATTGACTGGGGATGGGCTGGGTACTATCCGCCCTGGTTTGAGTATGTTGCGATGCAGAGGCAGCTGCAGAATGAGGAGGTCGGCGGCTATTACCACAAGTATTGGGACTTGTTGATTCCTTTTGTTTGTGGACCGTATTCTGAGCAGGAGAAGTGGTTAAACCTCATGTCAATGGGCCTGTACTACTCATAAGAGGTACGAAGCTAGTAGAAGAACTGTCTAATGAGTGCCGGGGCGTTGCTCAATTGAAGTTGTCTCCTAGGGAATGTCTATCTACAATCAGCAGGTCCTTGGGATAATGTCTGAGGAAAGGGTGGTAAGCTACAGTTGGGGGGGATGAGATTTCCACAGTTGGGCAGAGCGAGTCTAGTCCGCGCGAGTCAATGTGGTTGAAGGTGCTTTCCTCGACACTGTTGTGCCTCAATGTCGAACGCTGAGGCGATTTCAATGAGTTTTATTTTCCAGAGCATGCAAAGGTGTGATATTTTACGATAATCGATACTTTGAAGTTCTGAGGCTCGAGAGCCTGGGGGCTGAAAGTCGCGTAAACACAGTTTTTGGTTCAAAGCAGAATAAGAAGTGAGCGCACGACGAGCTTAACCGATGATTTATAGGCATAGATATATATCATGAAAGGAGCTCTCAGCTACAAGAAGAGATTTACAAGGAGAAAGATGGCGAAACTCACAGCTATAACATGGGACCGATACATGCGAAACATCTAAAATCTAAGCTATCCTAAAGCCATCCCATAAATAGGGTCGGGTTTGAAAATTTGAAGCTTGAAGTTTGAAGATCGTACGAATCTATCTTGATTAACGGATTACACAGTCGTCAAATTCACATTTCGCTAATTCCCATTAGATACTATGCCCAGAAACCTTTGTTGAACCCCCAACAAAGTGTAAATCGTCTCAAAAAGGGGACTCAGAACTTCCTGCAAGTCATCATCATGATTTTCACGACACTTCAGTAATACCTCGAATACGTTCTCTTTCAAAACGAATAGCGTCCACAACAATATGCATCAGAATGCGTCATCATCAACCCTGAATTTCATGGAATTGAACTTTGAACGTTGAAAGCATACATCTTCATCTGTTACTCTGCCTATTATCCAACGAAAACGGTGACACCAATGAGGAATACCGTCTCAACCGACTTCAAAACGACGATACCCTAAAACCGAGACTTGGAACGTTCGGGCCCAGGGATGGTAAGTTCTACGATCATACTACAACATTGAAGAGAATAGGTTCAGCTCCTGTGTGGTGGTATCATCACACGGAGTTTGGTTTTTCCCTAGAATATACCAAACGGTCAATAGGATAATAGGGAAATCAAAAACCGATCTTTTTACAGTTTTAGGATCTTTTTCAATGGGTTTGTAGTTCGAGTCCAGTTCTACCTCATAGGGAGGATTCCATGTAAACGTGGAGCAGCCCACATATTTGAGCGTGCCTTCACTTCTATTCTCTCTTTGTCCATTGCGCCATTTGATCCAAAAACCAGCCACGTTCCCAAAAAACATTGGAGGAGTTTCCTCACCAAAACCGACGTCTACGGTGTCACCATCAGCCAAGAAAAAAACATTGGAGGGATTTCCTCACCAAAACTGACGTCTACGGTGTCACCATCAACCAAGAGAAACTTAGAATTCTTGATCTCGTCCTCAACTTGCTTGTGCATACTCTTTACTTCTTTCAATGTATCATCTGTGTGGGAGAACTCCTTCTGATACTGGTAGAAGGACACTTCAGCTGTCCAATGAGTTCCGGAACGTTGCTCATTTGAAGTTGCCTCCTAGGAATGGCTGTCTACAATCAGCAGATGCATGAGATAATGTCACTCACTGAAGATGAAACCGGTAGACCGACAACGCACGCAAGAGAAACAAGACTGAGAATTAGGATGAACCAGGCCCTCACGTCGAAATTTGTGGCAGAGAGACAATGATGCATAATGATACACTTAGAAAAGTATTTTAAAGGAAAAGGCGAGCGATGAGTAGTAAGCTATCGATGTTGTGGGGATGGGGTTTGCACGATTGGGCAGAGCGAGTCTAGTACGCGCGAGTCAGCTCCTCCAATGAGGATTTATTGTAAGTGCTTACCCTGAAGCGTAGTGTCTCAACGTCCAGCGCTGAGGCAACTTTTTAGAGAGTTTTTTTTAGTCTACAGAGTGAATTAGGCATGCAAAGATTTTATATGTATGATTCTTGGGCGGCTAAAAATCGGGTGAAATTTTACAAAGATTGATGAGGATAATAAGGGGTGAGTCGCTACCTGTCGCTACTGCATGCAGTGTACCTGTTGCGACTATTATTTCCCTCAGTTTAAATATTTCAAGCTTGAATTTCTTCAACCAGAGAAATGATATATATCTAACTGTGTTAAGGATGAACTTTATTTTGTACGGATAAATCATAATAGTCAGTTTGGCAAGATAAGATTGACGATGAAGCGACCGTGATGTATACAAATTCAGCGATTATACCTCACCAGCCGATTACAGCCTCAGTCGTTGACGCCATATCCCTGGGTTAAAAAGGTTCAGCCCGGCTAGCCGCTTGTAGTTCACGAAGATAATTTCTGAATAAGACTAGCCTATCTAAGCCTATCTAGGGACTGGCCGTGTACTACACAGTCTACACTGCCTTCCTTCCTGGACCTTCTTTCCGCTGGAAGAAAATGTATTGTACTCAGATGGTCGGCCGGATCCTGGATGCAAGGCTGGAATACTTACGGGAAGAAATTCAATGAATGCATTGTCATTCCTATGCATTGAAGTCCTGAGACTCTAACAGCCGTGCTGA
Source organism: Lentinula boryana (assembly GCA_027886635.1). Classification (NCBI taxonomy): domain Eukaryota; kingdom Fungi; phylum Basidiomycota; class Agaricomycetes; order Agaricales; family Omphalotaceae; genus Lentinula; species Lentinula boryana. Next base: position 38,729 of record MU790712.1, on the reverse strand, counting down.
GAGTCGCGTAGACATAGTGTTTGGTTCAGAAGCGAGAAGTGGGCAGATAATTAGAGCTGACACGACGACCGTTTACGGGCATAGATATATATATATTCTGAAAGGAGCTCTCAGCTAGGAGAATTACAAGGAGAACTCGAGTGAAACTCAAAGCTACGGAATGGATAAAGTTTGAGCCATCCCAAGAGTAGGTTGGGGTTTAAACTTGACGACCCGTATAAATCTAGCCAACAGCGGTTTCAATGTAACGGGCTATACACGGTTATCACTTTTCGCGCGTTCCTCTAGAAATAGTGTGCCCAGAAACATCTTTAAACTCCAACGACGCGTGCGATGCTTTTCGAATGGACTAGGAAGATAACGAAAATAAGCATCCTTGTGTAGGCGCTGAGATATCCGTATACTATACACACGTAACCAATTTCTGGCGCAGCTACGCTGAGTTACCCGATACGTTGCGCTTTCTGCCGCTGCTGCAGAAGTCTCAACCATAATATACATCCCATACTTCTCACCGCAATTTCAGACCTGACCCTCTTCAACCTGTATTGTCAGCTCCTCCAATCCTTCGATCCTCTGCCTTAACATACTATCCACTCGTTCCACCACCCGGTCCAGCCTGGCATACGTCATTTTCATTGCCGAATGAGGCCCATGAGGGTCAAACGCCGCTGCTGACGGTGCAAGCTGAATATGTATTGACCCAATCAAGCTATTCGCGTCTTTAGGCCAGAAGCGGGGTGTAGAATATGATGAAAGGCCTTCAATGGATGATAGCTGACGATAACAATGAGCAATGCCTATCGCAGAAATCAATTGAAGCACGAACCTCCGTGAGGGCTTTTTGTATATCCGTCGCTCGATTATCAATATCTAACGCAAGTACTTTTCCAGTATCGAGCACCAGTGGAAACACACTCGCCGCGATGAGAATTGCGATGAACAGAGAAGCAATAGGATCAAATCCTGTCCAGCCGTAAAACTGAATGAGGAGTGTCGAGATAATCACTCCTACAGAACCTAGTGTGTCCTTTCAAAAGCACTGTGAGCGCTAGACGACGAATCGAAAGTTCCGTACGTAAACTCACCGCCATGACATGCAAAAACACTCCCCGCATGTTATGACTGTGCCCCTCATGCGACGGAGCATGCGAATGATCATGAAGATTTGGGGCATGAGCGGCAGCATGATGAGTCTTGTAGTGCTCATCATGTGTGAAACTGTAGCTCGGCGTAAGCGGAGAATCGGGAATCAGGTCATCGTTCAAGTGTAGAGCAGGACCAAGAAAGTTGCGTTTGATTTGCTTTTCTGGGACACTTGAGTTTGGAATTTGCGAATGAGAATGAGAGTGGTCGGCTTCAGTGTGGTCATTTTTTGAAAATGAGTGAGATGGATGGTGTTGGTGATTTTCTACACTATGCGAGTGACTATGCTCATCGGAGCAGTGAGAGTGGTCATCCGCCGCATGTGAATGCTCTGATGCATGAGGGGGAGATGGATGATCATGGGAATGAGAATGCGAGTGGTGAGCTGGAGGTGAAGAAGGGGGTGAATGCGAGTGTGAATGCGAGTGCGAATGCACAGCAGAAACAGGTGCAGGGGTGGCTATATGTGAATGTCCATGTCCCTCGCTACCATGGGAGTGTCCATGAGAATGCGAATGTCCACCCTATATGTTCAATTAGAGAAAGTAATGAAGAAACCAACGACTCGATAGCTTTACATGATGATGGTGGCCACCCATGGCAAACATCCCAAAAAGATTTACTGCTAGACCCAAAGAGCTGACTAGCAGTAACTGACTAGTGTCCATCTCGGGAGGGTCGAGTCTGAGAGAGGACTCAGGGGATGGACTGAGTAGACAGCACAAGAGGTACTCACATGCGTTGAATTGCTTCGAAAACGATGAATATTGATATAAGAATCAGGAAAATGCCGTTTGCAAAGCCTGATAATGTTTCAATACGGCCATAACTGGAAGGAATGAATACGTCAGACAGATGCTACAGAAACAGAAACATGGTAGCTCACCCATATGTAAAAGTTTCGTTGGGCTCCCACGTAGCCATCACTGAGGCAAACAACCCTACACCGATAGCCATACAATCAAACGCCATATGAATAGCTAGAGAAATGAGAAAGGTGATATTTAAGGAGTGACAAACGGACAAACACGTACCATCAGAGATCAAGCCTAAACTGTTTGTCCAAATTCCGTAAAGCATCTGCACCAACATATAACACAGATTGAGTAGCAAGAAATAGAAAATTTTCCGGGACTCCGAATTGGATAAAATGGTTTTCATATAGGATCGTATCAGTCTTGAGGTAGGCGTGCGTGGGGCAATTACATTATCAGCGTTCTTTGGATACATACCTAATTAAAAATGATCTCTGAGTTCGCCCGTTGGAAAAAGACGGTGCACAGCACGTACCGACATATAGCAATAAGCCTGTAGCAACATCTGTCCATGACGGTATCTGAGAGAAGGCCAAGGCACCCAATATGACAGAACATCCAAATGAGAATGGGAAAGAAAGAGCAACATGGCGAGGATTTGGAGAAGCATTCTTCAGCGATCGCGCGTTAGTTGGTGATAGGAACAGAAGTGAGTATGCCATGAAGGGAATGAGCGCTAGAGAAAAGAGTGGAAGCACTGGTGTAGTTGGGAATCCAAGCTGCAGATTCGTAAACAAAGGATCAATGCTATTGACTTGTTGACTCACGATTACTGTCCGGAAGATATAGAATGGTAGAGCAAAGAGCGACGCGCCAAGGTTAGTAGCAGCTATGGTGAACGTTGTCCCTAGTCCGGGACTAAGAACGCCGTATGTGTGGTCTAACGCGCTTGAGGTCACACCGTGTCCAATGATGGCCAGATATCCTGGTAGCACAGACCAGATGCCGGTCGAAGAAAAATTCGCATCCGAGACTGCTGCAAAAGTAAGAGCGCAAAGGATAGCGTTAAATTTTCGTGTCTACATCAGGTATTATTGGAATGAAACAGCGAGAGCTTCGACTTGCGCACCTCAGCAAAGTTCAAGAGTGTATCTATCCAGATCGCAGAGAATTGAGTAAAAATCAGGACTCTGAGCATAAATCTAAGCAGTGTTAAAGTTTTGAGCCTCAATTGGCACACACCGGATAGGAGAAAGTCGGAAGAGTGCTGTGAATAGACAACCTTGCTGCACGAATAGGAGTAACGAAGAAATCCCGAGAACTGGCCACTAGACACGTATTAGCATGCTTTGACTGTAAGACCAACAAAGCGCACTTCGATAGCCTTCTTGTGTGACAATTGTCCAGTCAAGCCCTCCCAGACTAAGACACCAACTCCTCCGCAAGCAAGTACTCTCATTGTCACCCAAAACACGCTTATCTCATAGTCAAAGATCCATTCCTTCCCAGCGAGTAAAGACACGACGAATAATGTATTTGAAAGCAATAAGTTAGGTAAAAGTCGGCTCGGAATACTGTGCCCGAATTGGTTAAGAATTAATTATTGCTGGTTTGGGCGTAGGCACGTACGATGATGACAGGACCTTTGATGGATTCAAGCCAATCCTACTCCGGGTTCTTGCATCCGGTACTGACATGCTAGACGAAATGAGAGACGAAGGTAAGGGAGGAAGATGAAGAACGAAGACAGAAACCGTGGCGAAATGCCGCATTAATTTGCCGGAACGTCAAAGCGCGCCTCCAGCTCATTCGGACGGTCATGCAGGGCTAAATGCGCAAGAATGATTATTTACATTTACCAGTACGATAATGATACAACTGTACATGTGCAATACGATACATACGTTAAGTCAATGAGCAACAGGCAAAACGAAACCTTAGTTGTAGCATAAATACATAATAGCAAAATCACATTGTTTTATATTGCGAAGCGACAAGGTTGTGCCATGAATCACCTGTCTCGACAGGAAGATTGAAGTCGCCAGCATTCTGAAGACCCCCATTGAAAGCATTTTCGTACTCGGGTCGATAGTACTGAGTATTGGAATAACCAAAGTACGGATCTGTCATACCATTCATGGGGGAGATCCCATGCTGCAGGTGAGGGTCACTGTAGCGCATGGAAGAGTCGGCTTCGGGCGAATAGTGTGGATACTGAGACTGCTCTGCGTATTCCTGACCTATGGGATATTGCCAAGTGGTAGTTTGATCAGGAGAATGGTAGGGACTTTGCTCTGGGATGGTACTTTGTACCGGAGAGGGAGATGCAGGATCCGATTTAGGACTAGATCCAGAGTACGACGGAGTTGAAGGTGCAGAGGACGGTTTCCTCGGAACCAATCGTGTCATACCTCCAAGGGCAGCCAGCTCGTCTTCTTCGGATTTGATGGGGGGTGAGCCTGAAGATAGTGGTGAGCCTGCAGCAACGATTCCAGCCAAAACCGCGTGGGCTCGTTCTTTCAATCGATGAAGAATCGGCTGTATGGAGATGCGATAGCTTGAGAATTTGAAAGCCTGAATGATATCAGATCATCTCACCAGAACTTTTGCTTTCCGGGAATTCTGGTTCGTAGACAGAAAGAGTTTGTGAGCAGTGTCCAGGTGAGAGAGAGCAGAGGGAGCGATAGCCATCTGCACCTTGCATGCGATAGATCCCAAGACGATCTACATAGATATAAAGGTCACGATACGAACGAAGAGCATGATTCGAACACTCACTGAGCAAGAAAATACATGTGTGAACAAGAACCACATGCGTTCGGTCAAAACGGGGTATTGCCTAAACATACTGTCGATCAAGCTCACAAAGGAGCAAGCACTCGTGTAAGCTGCTAGCACGGAAGGCGCATACTTGCTCCCCATTGGATCGTTAGGGCTATCTTCCAGGGCCCGAGCAAAGAAACCTCGATGAAGATAGAAGAGCGCTAGAAGGATGTTAGAAAGTTGATAATTTGGGTATCAGAAAGGACATACATATTTCTCGAATGGCGAAAGCAATATAGCGTTGCATGATCAGCTGAATTGCCGGTTGCTGTTCGAGCTCCTGGCCTATAGGTGTTTTGCCAAAACCAGGAATTTGGAGGCTCGGAGGCACGTAAAATGAACGAACTTTCTTGTCCATGTCCTGTATGACCTTGTACGAAGGAGGGCGCGCTCCAAAAGCTTGCTCCATAACGATACTTAAGCACTCTGAACAAAATGAGTGCTTCCATGCCGCAACTACATAGCCCGGAAATAAGAATTGCAATTGCACCAATTCAATGTGCCAAATAGAAACTTACAGGACATTTCCACTTCACCATGAGCACCCTTAGTTTTTGCAAATGGTTTCTCGGTGTCGATGTGAGCTAGAGCGAAGGACGGTGGTCGGCCATACGTCAAGCTCTGCAAAAAGATCGTCAGATAAGACCAAACATGCAACTGAATCATCGCACCTGCCAAGAGTCATAAGTAAATATCTCCCAGAGCAAGCACCTCCGGCGCAGCGTTTCGTCCGAATCCAGATTCCATTTGCCACTATCACGATCTGAAGCGGAATCATCAGATGGGATTGTGTGAAATCAGGAGTTAGACTGACGGAGTCCAACCTAAACAACCCGATATCCTCATGAGCACCTGATGCGTTTTTTGATCAACTACGACTCACACTTTGCGCTAGTTTGACGACTATGCCCATTGTCGCCCATCTCGGTCCCTCAATATCGTCCAGAAACATATAATGACACATCAGAAGCTGTATCAAAATCAATCCAAGTCGTTTCTTTATATGCAGGAAGGCACATACCAAAGCCTGTATAGCTGGTATTGACTGCTCCTCAAAAACAGAATCTACAGCCAATGCCGCTCTACCAAGCTCGTAGTACTGTGTCGCTTCTTGTGAGTGAGATGGCCGATCAATATCGAGCAAAGTCCCTATTGCAAGGACCATGAACATGATTGCCAGATAGTGTGATCCAATGATCGGGAAACCGGTCTCAGTGTTATAGATAGGCCGGTAGACCATTTCGTAAAATTCATGTTTGGAAACAGGAGTATACCTTTAGGTGAAAGGTTAAGTGCGGTCGAAAATATATATCAATACCGCACCCACATCCATGCCGCATGTCGGTAATAGAGCTCACATAAACGTTGAGCCAAAGAAGGATCAGGTAAAAGAGCGATAATATTGTTCCGAACTGCATCTTTGGTCAATGACGCTGGAGTGAACGGAAATGCGTAAGAAAGCCACGGAACATCGGAAGGGATGGACAGATCGGAGCCTGGAGATTTCTCTTCTTCGTCGGAACCTTGTTCGTTCTGAATAGATTCGTCAACGTTAGAAGGATGATGATTGATCAAGGCAAGCTTACTCGTAAAAGATACTGTGACAATCAAGGAGAATGAGCTCACAATAAAACAGCTAAGCTTACTTACTTACCCATGAGTTAGCCGTTTGACCAAAGAAAGTAGAACGACCCCGTTCGGATATTGATCTGATTTAGATGGATCATAAGAGAAATGCGACGAACAAACGGAAAGGAACTGACAGAGATCCCATTGCATCAATTGTATCGTTCGTGTCGGGTTTCTTCTCTTTGGATTGCGCACCATCCGTCCGCTCTCTTTCGAGTGGCCGTTTAATTTGTAGTAGATCATCGCTCAGTAATGGATGTGGTTGAGGGGAGCTTATGCTATGAGAATGAGCAAGTGCATCCTCTAGTTGGCGAACACGAGTCGCAAGTTGGCTGATTTTATCGTGAAGGTCTTCGGTGTTCGCGAGAACGAATCTTGAAGAAGGTCAAGGCTGGGAAATTTGTATAGTAGCCTATACACACCTGTTTCCCTTTCCGGTAGTGAGAGATCCTGTGAGTACATTGAATGTTAGTTTTATATCCTAGATCGAGGAAAATAACATTACGCACCATCTGGACATATTGCACCGCAGCCTGAACAAAGTCTATTGCTTCAATCCGACGCAACTTCTCCCAGCGAACTCAGAACACACCTTTCTTCACGCAATTCCTGTAGTGCAAGAATCAGTACGACTACATTGAATTTTGAGAAAGTTGTTCACCCACCCGCAGGGAAACACGCGGCTACATCTATAGAGCAAGCAGAAAAGTTCGGATCATAGAACTTCAAGGAAAGGACAGGTTATACGGACTTCAATTTTAATCTACAAAGATAAGACGCGGGACGCGAATTAGCTACTAGAGGACAACTTGTCAATTCGAATTTCAAGTGTTTACCTCCTACATTCGGCGCATGATAAGGCAGTTCCCCTACGCTTTGTTCTTTGGACCAGAGGCGACACTGAGCGACTATTATCGGCCGAGGCCATGTACTTGATGAGGGAGGAAAGTAAGAACGACAGAGTGAACTGATCTGCACTAAAGATGATACAGCCATGACACGAGTTTGCTTGGTAATCATCTGATCACATAAATTTCAATTTTTTTTTTCGTTACAACTTTTCTTCTCAACCAAGATCGTACAGCGTGAGTTCACGTTTTTTCTCACTATACATGATGATTTTCTTAGATGACGAGTCTGAACCGGACGAAGGCATGTTATATGTCTTCCGAAGAACAAGACGAGACTTTTCAAATTATACCATTCATGCATATCTGATTCTTTTCCTTTCGCTTTCCTTGCCTTATATCGTTCACAGTTCAAGAATCTGATATTTTTGTTATACAGCTATACATTACACCTGTCGTCTGCATTTCTATCAAAATGGCGTCTTCGGTCGAGGAGGATTGGTCGGACTCAGATGAAGAGCTTGGTTCGGAGGTAGAAACGTCCGTGTTGTTGGGCATCCCGGATGGACCTATCACATCAGTTAATGAACTGGCTGATGCAGCTGTATCTCGAATAGGTGGACATTCTGTACGAGTTGTCTTACCCACGTATCATCGTAATCAGATTTTTGACTATCATTCTGTGTATTGCCGAAGGCTTTTCTCCCTGCCAACGAACCTCCCATATCTTCATCCCAATGCAAAATTTGCTCGTTCCCCATGGAGCTTTTAGTCCAGATGTGGTGTCCATTTGAGAATAGTCCCATGGATCGAGCTCTTTACGTCTGGGGCTGCGCGAATCCCGGTTGTCAGCGTAAAAATGGCAGGTATGTAGAAAGTAGGAAAATAAACCTGGTCGTAAGTTGTTGACGACAATATGTTTCACAGTGTTCGTGCCTGGCGAGGGTTACGGTTTAATGAAAAGTATGCCGCTGAACTGGAAGCAAAAACTGCTCGTAAACGCGCACAAGAGGAGACCAAACGTCAAGCAGAACAGGCTAAGCAACCTTCCAAAACGAATCCATTCTCTGTAACTCTCATGTCAACCATCTTTTCAAGGCGTTTTACTGACTTTCTACAACAGCTTCAGGTGTCGTCGAACACAAATAATCCTTTCGGTCTGGGCACTCAGATTTTCGGAGATTCACCTTCTCCAGTATCTGGCGCTAATAGCTCAATCGACGATATGGAGAAAGATCATTCATCAGAAGACGAAGAATCAGAGACTGAATCAACGACCTCGGAACAATCACTCCTCACAGCAATGACCAATACAACTTTGTCGGAATCTGCCTGGACAGCCGCACCAGCATATTCACCTCCACTCTATCTCTCCACTACATCAGAATATCTTCCCCCACAACCGAAACCCAAAATATCCTCCAGCGCTGCTGTCTCGGAACCTGCCGCAGAAGGAGGAAAGGATATATCCTGGGCTTTCGAACCTTACGAAAATTCCTTAGAAGTAGATCAAGTGTTTGAACAATTTACCAAACGTGTCGGATACGAAGGGGAACAATGTATTCGGTATGTAGCAACAAATTCTCTTTCAATAGTCGCGGATTCTCTGATATCCACGTTACCTTTCTGCAGTTACGAATTACATGGGACTCCGCTCCCCTTCTCATCTGACAAGGTCTTTGAATCGTTATTCCCTATTCCTAATTCCGATCCACTACCGGTTACTAAACCGGAGTTCAAAGTTGTCTTACCGCAAAAAAGGACTTACTCCCCTACTTCCGGAATGCTCTCACCGTGTCCATCCTGCAGAGGAAAACGAATTTTCGAATGCCAACTGATGCCGAATCTGATCAACATCCTTCGCGACGTCGAAGGTAAAACAACCAAGAAACTTACGGATGAAGAGAGGCGCGCGGCTGTTCAAAAAAATTTGAGAGGCGGATTTGAAAAGGGAATGGAATGGGGGACGTGTATGATTTTTTCGTGCGAGAACGATTGTCGGATTGATCTAGACGGTAAAGAAGTCAAGGATGTATGGCGGGAGGAACTAGTTCTTGTCCAGTGGGATGTATGAATAAGTAAGAACAAAGATATTCAAGTGCTGACTGTCTCTGTCTCGATTAGTAGCGAGAACAAGGCTGAGGATGCGCACGCCGCTGCACCCTTTCTCTGACCCTTCTTTTTTTCCCTTCTGGAGGTTTTCGCCTTCTTGGCCGCTTTCTTTAGGTGCTGACCCGAAGGTAACTTACCATGATTAGGGAGCCAGCAAGAACCAGAAATGGTCTGGGCGAATATACAACTCATCCGCGCACTTGAAACCGACGTGCCAATTTGCGAGTTCTTATACTACTGCACAATGGTCTTCACACGTTAAATAATTTGTGAAAGCAATACGTAGGTGTATAGTGTATCTGGTTTAGTAATGCATGTAACCCGAAACAAAGGCGGAGTACCGAAGAGGAGCAAAGAAACGAGAGACTATTCATACAGGTACTAGTAGATATGGTTAAGAGCGGCGTACGCGTACAATTGTGAATGGTATAATGATGCGTGAAACAGCATGAAGGTCCAGGAGGAAGAAAACCAGCAAGGAAGGTGTATACCGTGCATAGTAGGAATCCGGATACAGATGGAATCAAGCAATGAGATCACATAATTACACAGCCAGATGAGCCTCTATTTCTAGAGCTCAGTGAAACACGAGCAGCTTCGTAGAATACTTCAGACACTCCCCTATTGTGCTTTGAACTGCACTCTGCAAATAAAAATAATTAGAGATTTTTCGAGCGTAAGTCCATGTCCGCGACGCCTCACCAAGATACCGCGAAGCTCGTATTCGTCTTGCCACTGCCAACCCTTCCTCGTACTGGACGGGATGTGATCCAAATCGCTGTAGTCGTTCTTTGATTAAATAGTCGTCCCGAAGATCACATTTTAGAGCTAAACCACGAAGATCAATCGAACCTCGGGTGAACAAGAGGTGACGAACGTACCAACCAGGACTAGCTGCAAATATCAACAAATGAGATCGTGACGATGAAGGTCCAACCAGAGACTCGCATACCTTGACGCCTGGACAAAATTCTAGAATTTCGTCTAGCCACTACGGAATGCAGAATTAAGTACAGAGTGTCGACGGATCAGACTGTACTGACGCTACCTTTGTTTCAACATTTTCCAATGATATTGGATTATCAACCTGCAATTTGTATGACACAATCAATAGACAGGTCAAACACGGCAAAGATTACGCACCGAAAAACATATCATGACAACGTGTGTTTCCGCATAGGATAACGATCGTAAACGGTCAAATTCCTCCTGTCCTGTATTCATATCCGTTTCGATGTTGTTAAGCATGAGTAGACAGGACGTAGATAAAGATCGTTGAACAAGCAGCATAAATAAGAGACGAGGTATATAGTTCTAAGGGCTTACCGGCCGTATCCCATAAGCTTAGTTCTACTAGTTGATCATCGACATATATGTCATGAACATAGTTTTCAAAGACTGTAGGTTCGCTGCGGAGTTTGAGGACACGAGTTTTACGGCCAGTGCAGAATTGTGGAACACGAACTAGACTTGAGTGAAGAATCCTCTGGTAAAGACATTCAATAAAGAGGTTTTCCCTAGATTTAAAAGCTTGTGTGAGGTTAATGTAAGCATGAGATTAAGGTGCGCGCACATACCACAAGCGCCATCCCCGCAGACTAAACGATATATTGACAAATGAACAACATCCAATGAGAGCTGAACTAACAACACGGACGACCACTGGTAATTCTCACCCACGACTTTACGTTGGAGCTGTATACAAGGTTAAAGGAGCAGAGGTTCTGGCCCTAGTATTGACACGTACCGCCCTCCGACCGAAAGATGTATGCTTTGAGGAACCACAGAGCATAATGAGGTCGAACTTGAGATCTTGGTGCGAGAAAGAGGTTGAGGAGCGCTCACGTGCTTCAGATAATCCCAGCTCGGCCCGTAACATTCGGCAGGCATATTTGCCGGCATTTTTTTGACGCGCTGTCGACGCGACCAATTTGGGCAAATATTTTTCAGCTCTTGGTACGCATGAGCCCCTCTTCTACACAAAAGCCAAAGTCAGGTCTTGTCGCTGCACTTGAATACACTGGCATCCCTCCTTCCCTGCTCAAGCGACCCAAGCTTCCTGGAAGAAATTGGCTTATATTTTTCGGAGTCACCGGGTCGTTAATTGGAGCGTATGTCTATGACAGAAGACAGTGCCGGGTCATCAAGGAGGATTACATTGGAAGAGTGAAGAGCTTAGCAGAGGAGTATAGCTGGCGCGATGGTGTTGGACCTGAAGCACTTGGGAAAGATGATCACCTGGCTTGGCCTCGTAAATTGACCGTTTATGCAACCAAATGGCCCGGGGATGAGGACTACGATATAGCAATGAAATACTTCAGAAGGTATATCAAGGTCAGTCGCTGGATATGATTCAAGCCGAATGTACATTGCACCCATTATTTTCTTGTAGCCAATATTCGTCGCAGCAGCCATTGACTATGATATGGTTCCGGGCAAGCGTCATGGTGATATTGCACTGAGAATTGCTGATGAAATCAAAAGAAAACGGGCGGAGCGGGAGTCTCCGTCTGCAAGCTCTGAATCGTTCCAGCCAGGTATGTAGGTACTGATGGATACTTGTTCATAACTTTAATATGAGTACAGGAATGGCTATGCCTCCGCAATACCATGCTCCAACGACCGCTGAACGGGACGCATTAGAGCTGGCCGGTGGAACGGTCATCGTTGGAAGAGGTAAGTTTCGAATCTTGTGCTCGATTTTTACCTGATGGTTGAATGCTGCTCTTATGCAGCAACCCTCAAAGAATACTTCTCCGGGCTTGTCCGAGGATGGACAGAACCTCCGATCATTAATGGGAGGCCAAACTGGGGTGAAGACTCAAGGGAGGAGAAGGTACGGAGTATGCTGGATGATAGTATTTTCGATGAGCACGAACCGTATCAAACAATGTCCTCATCCTCATTCTCTTCTGCCTCGTTGTCACCGTCGTCGTCGAGCTCCCCGCTACCTGCCATTCTCTCAGTCCCTCCCATACTTCTCGTTCCCTTTGTGAATCATCTTGGATTCGCACAAATACCGTACATGCTCGTAGACTTTTTCTACCGACGCAAGCATGTCAGGGATGGAGGTGAGGCCGCGTGGAGAGCCGTATGCGGAGCCACAAGGGAGTGGCAGGGACCAAGTTCAAATTCGAACAATCCGACATTCAATGCTCCACCCCCACCCCAAGGAGGCGACCTTGATTTCGCGCTACATACTGAGTCATTCTATAAGTCCTCACTGCGGTCACCCCTCTCTAAATTTCCTTCGCCTATCACTCCCTCTGGATTGCCCCCAGCAACTCTTCCAGTTGCGCAAGACGAGCCAGATGCCCTCAATCCTAAATCTCCGCTGGGTTCAATACAGAAGGCACGGAAGAAGTATTATAACGAGCTGCCCAGAAGGTTGTGGGTCGCGAGAGAGTTTGCTAGGAGAGGTGGGTTTGATGAGATCGAGAGACCGAACACTGGTGCAGATGCCAGCGAGAAAGAGAGTAAGATTCCAGAAGATTTCAGCAAAGAGTGGAAGAAAGCTAAGGAGGCTTATGACTCGGTTGGTTTCAGTGTGATTCTCATACATGAATGAGAATGTTGATTTTTTGCGAACATGCAGGACTCCTCTCAATTCCCTCCTTCGGAAGTCCAACTTCGCTTGGAGAGATTCGAAAAAGAGAAAAGGTGGATGAGAGATGAGGAAGGATGGGAGATTGTTAGGCCTGAAAGGGGTGTGTGCTGGGATGAAAGACTACGAGCGACTGGAATCCGGGTTTTTGTTGAACCGATCAGTAAATGAGAGTCAGTGGAAGTTCCATCGACAACACATCAACCTACTCTAACTTACTTCATACTAAGTCTTGAGGCTATCGCCTTAATAGATCTGACTCTATCATAATTCACGAACTGCACACGTTAGGGTTGCAGTCCCTGAAGGCATTCTCGCCCACCTCTCATCCCTCAAAGTTGTACTGTTACACTCTTCTTGTGATCTATACAGATCCCGCTTTTGCGCAGAGAAATCATTTTCGTGATCAAGTGCAAAATGGTTATATGTTGGTACGAGAGAATTCTTGGATCCCGAAAGGTCTCAAGGCTCGCTACTGAACAGAACCTTAAGCGTGTAAAGGTTCATCGCGACGCTGGTCACTCGCAGTCAAAATCAAGTCTCACTGAACATGCAGCCAGCAGTCAATAATCAGAGAGAAAAAAAAGAGAACCCTTTCGTCAGAATCGTCACCAAGACAGACATGTAGCGGAAGAGAACGCTCAGTAGCTAGTGCACTGGCGACTCGTTTGTCAAGTGTAAGCACAGGTAGTGACGCTGTTGAATCCTCCGTGACAATGTACTCAGATGTGCACAATGCTGTTATCGTGATTTAGGGCGCGCGCCAGTCCCCATTGTACAAGGATGCGGGCCTCTTCTTACGCAAGGTTTAGTCATGCTGTTCCTTCACAAAAATTATTGAGCGTCTAGCTATCATTGGTGAGATGTTTGTATTCCGTGGTCAATTCTGCGACCTTCTATCGAAGACGAATACGGAGCAGTCTGAAGATAAACCGATTGAATCAAAAGAAGAAAAAAACATACAAACCATCCACTTACCGCTCGAACTGATCTAGCGGACCCTCCGAATTTATAGTATCACCAGTGTGACTAGAGTGAATCGCAATATCCTCATCCATATTCTCGTTATCCAATGTCGATATCGAAGATAGATGCCTCAAAGGAATCCAATTACTCAACGGACTCGACCCGCTCTCATACGATGCTTCTGCAAGGTAAAGAAGGAGACCATCGGGAGATATTGAATGTTCCTGCGTCGGAGATCCTGTTGGTATCGTAGGCATATCGACATCCATGTCACTACCTCCAGTATCTCCACTGAGGGATGATGAGGATATTGGCAAATTGACACTGACGCTCCGAGTATTACGAGAAGCAGGGACCACGACATTTAAAAAAGTCGAGAGAGAAAGCGGAGCAGCATGGTACGGCACGGGGAGGAGTGTTGTTGGATAAGGAAATGTATAATGTGATGTTGAGTCAGATAAGACTGACGATAGTGACAGAGACGTCGATTGCGGAGAAGTGGCATTGGGTGAGGGCCAGCGTTGAGAAGGTAGTGGAAGAGTAGAAAGTTCATTCAAGCGGGTGTCGCGCCACCAGAATCTAGGTAGATATGATGTGAGTCAACCTTCAGCCATGAAAACATAGTCGACTCATTGACCTCACCTCATACCAGCCTCACACTCACCGACTTCCTGACCCTTCCATCTTAAAACATCCAGGACATGCAAAATACCATTTTGTGTCCAATTCTCATCAAGAATACAATCGAGTATCGTAGAGGGAGGTAATGGAGAAGGAAAAAACCATGAATCGGATTTGTCAGAGCCAGAATTCGTCGATGTTGACGATCCCGGGAAGAGAGAGATATGTTTTCCGTGCAAACGAGAACGAAGGGAGGTATTTAACTCGTGGTCCCGAGGACTCCGAGGCTTTTTACTCCTTGGAACAGGATTGCGGCCGGGCCCATCCCGAGTGATAGCAAGACACCGTTTACCGACTGGAACAGGCGAGAGAGCGACCCAAGATGTATGCAAATCTGTTGGAAGGCCGTCGGAGCCATTGTCCAATTCCATAGTGCTTGCAACGATATCACTGTCTGGCATCTCGAGTAACTCGGCATACATAATCTTGTCTGCCCATTGTGCGTTCGAGGAGGCACGTTTTCTACCCTTTTTCTTCTTGGGCTTGGGTTTAGATTTGGGCTTTAGTTTCTGAGCAGGCGAAGATTCCGTCATGTTTGCAGTAATCGCTGGTGATGTCTTGGCCATCTCCGACGCAAACGAGGCGATCGCGCTATGCACGACTTTGAATCCATCTTGATCAATTTCCTCATCTCCGTCTCCTTCCTCGCCTTCATCTTCGTCTTCATCATCTCCTAGCTTCAGTGAAGCAAAACGAGATATGTCAAATTTGAGAGCCCGTTTCTGAGCAGGAAGAGTAGTCAGAATAAGTCAAGGCTTTATGATCCGTACGCACGCGTTTTTGCTCTTCGAGCGCCTATGGATAAATGAATACAAGTAGTAGATATGGCATCGCAGGCTTCACCTTTTCCCGTCGCGCTGCTTGAGATTGTTGAACGGAGGTGAGCGTGGAGAAAGACGGAGGAAGTTTGTACGCTGATCGTCGGGAGGAAGACATTTGAGCGCACGTGGCACGTGGTATCCTTCGGGTTCTCGCAAAGGTTAGGCTCCAAAGCTAATTATTTCACCCTCGCCTTGCACGCACGAATTAGCCTGAGATTACATGCCTTCAATTTTGATTCCAGCTTCTCAAGATAGCCTGAAGAATACCCTATTTCCGCCTCTTCCCGCTCTAGTATCCATCGTGTAACCACAAAACTCCAATCGTAAGTCTCTCCGCAGCTCTCACTCAATACTCATGACATTCGATGATTTCAAATGATTGCACAGTCCATACAATTACAGAGCAATTCGCTTATGTACCCTGGACTTATCGAGAAGCCAAGCACTTCCGTCTCAATGACAACGTTGGCGTCCGGAATCCCTCGTAGCAATAACGGACTTCCTAATAGTCCGGCCTCCACGCTCTGATGCCAAGTGTGGTAAGCCAGAGCTGTAGAAAACCCACCATCTCCTCTATATTACCAGGATTTCCCATTCAGGTGAGAGACAAATACCTAAATAACCACATAGCATTGCCTCATCGTGGCGTCCCTTTGGCTACTTTCTATAGCTTCGTATAAGTTAAGAAAAGTGCTTACTGTGTCCAATGCTAGGGCCTCCGATTCACTTACTTTCTCGCCCGTCCGAATCGTCTCGTCCGTCCCTCCCCCACGACATACTGAGTCAAACATTTCATCTCCTCGATTCGACTGTTGAAGGCCTTCTCAGTGGTCTTTGAGCTTGAAAATTGCTTGCGATCCACTTTGAAACCCTCCCTGCATGAATACTAAAATCCTACGACCCACTGTCCGAGAGGCCAACTCGAATCCTCCCAATGGTAATACCAGCAACGGCACGCACTCTGGCTCTCACTCTCCTCCCCAGTCTAACGGAACTTCCCCCAACCATGACAGTTCTGCTAGTAGTCGTGTGAATGATACGGCTGGAACCAGCAAGGCAACGATAGGCGGAAGCATAGCCGGAGGTGTAATCGGCATTGCTCTCATGTTGGGGCTTTTGTGGCTTTGGAAGACGAGGAAGAATCCAAACGCCCGACGCATTCCGAGTCAGAGATTGAGAGGATGGGTAAGACGGCTACAGAAAGGACATCATGTTGAATATGCAGTATATGCGCAGGATTTGAAGGAAAGACCTCCGATCGACGCAGATGATGGATATTCTGATTCTTCGCAGATTCTACGAAGTGAGGCTTATTTCACCTGTTGCGTGTTTTAATTTACCCTTCCTCTAAATCATAGCTTTACCGACTCCCGCAACACATCTTTCTCTTGCTCTCCCGGTTCTACCTCCCGATGTTTATTTTCCAGTTAATGTGCCCACTCCCCTACCGAACTATTCAGTCCCTGTCGAAGGTCCTTTCAGTGATGGTGGTGAAAATCCAATCCTTCCACCGCGATACTGGCAAATACACAACTCTTCGTCCGCTGCATCACTTCATCGAGACTTATCCTCTCACAAGTTAATTGGCTCAATGGCTACTCCAGCGCCTGCTTCGAACAATGCAGATCATGGACATGTCTTTGATTCTACTCCTGCTCTTCCTGAACCTTTGCCAACCCTTCCCTTCTTAACGGAACCAACATCCGAGTTTCCATTATCTCCATTATCGCTCGATTCTCTGTCTCAAACAGAGCTTAACTCATATACTTCTCACAATTTTCACTCCCGCTCGATTCTCACTCCAACCACCACCCCTCATCTCGCGATCCTCGCAGATAATCCTGCAGGTCATCCCCAAGAAGCAGAGTCAAATGGGCAGGCGGAAAGTCCGACCAGTAGCAATGAATCAGAGCTTACGATCAGAAATCTTCGTTACGAAATTGAAGTGCTAGCGGAGGAAAATGCGCGACTATCGAGGCAGAATCATATATTATTAAACCGTGAGGGAACCGGCAGGTCGATTGAAGCTGCTGCTTACATCGGGGATCACTGATGTTTGATGCTTGGAATCGTTCAGCTTCCTTTCTTCAATGACACTAAATCGTCGAACGACTGGTGAGAACTAGACATTTGTGCTCTTGTATCTGTACAATCTACCTTTTTTAGGGAATAACTAGATAGCTTTTTTAGTTCTGTAATTTCGGACGTGGCCTCGGCCGCGGCCACGCACGATATATACTCGGTTGACAGATGCGGAAAATAAGAACCGTTCTACCGTTTCCTTGAGTTCAGTAAGAATATGGTTGGAGATTCCGAACATGAACCCACTGTCAACGCTTAAACTCTTGAAAGTGGGTGCGGCCATCAATCACAAGAGTAAGATTTTCGTGTTAACGGTCCTCGATAAGCCAATCATTGAGGACCTAAACATTAACAATATCAGCCAAAAGCTATACAACAGAACGGCCAACACATGTTCGGCGCACTTAAATTACCTCTTTCAACGTTCTCTTCGTTGCCAGGAGATCGGTCCAAAACAGTGAGGGTGATTTTCTGAGAACAGGCAGGATTGTGCAATTGATTTATAGTGTTGCATGATGCTTGATAGGATCACCGAGTCTAGTAGGCGTATATCCTCACTAAGGGCCTAGAGGAGCCGCATGATGCTCATTGCATAGAGCGAGTTGATACGAACTATTCTTCTCAGCGCGCGCTTGGGTGAAGCCGGACCTTGGCATAGGCAGCGATTTTACCTCCTTGATACCTCCTAGGTATAATCGAACAATGAGATTCTGTGGTTTCGATACAGAACTCTACCAGCTCGTCTACGAACAAGTTTTGATTTGCGAATTGAGTGGTCCGGGGTGTAGTCACATAGAAGGAAAAGACGGAGAGAGAATATATATAGTCGGGGGACATACCTCCGTGAAGAGGGATAGAGGATCGTTTGGAGGAGGTATCTAGAGACCCAAAAAGTTCGAAGCAGCAACTCCGATGTAGATTTCTCCATTGACAACGCAAGGGATGTAGCCGTCTGTTAAAAAAAATCGAGGGAAGTGGCCAGAATGTGGTGGGTATTCTGTGCAATTTGGAATCAGAGATGTACGGTGTTAACTGAAGAAGGCGATGAAAGGAGAGTTGCATGGGATGGCCCGTGTGAGAGGATGAAGGAGTTACATAGAAAAATCGTGTATGAAGGGGTAACTGGCTGGTTGAGGACGGAGTCAAGGGCACTGACAGTTTTGGGGGCTCAAAAATCAAGCACATATCGCAACTTTTGAATTCATTAAAATGCGGTTACGGACAGTGACTGAAATTCAGTCCGCAACCATAGTTTTCCAAAACTGCAAACCAAAAATTTTAAAGACCAAGACTTTTATTCTGAATAAATTTTTTTTTTGAAAGTAGTAGACAGCTAATGGCTGAGTTGAGTCAGGTCGCATCAGACAAAAGAGGACATTCACAATAGAGAAAACAGCTCTACTTGCAAGTAGAGGTAGAGGTAGAGGTAGAGCTCAAGGTAGAGCTCAAGCAGCTCTCCTTTTCCGCTCGCCGTAAAAAGTGAAGCTTTGTATAAGGTAGAGGTTCACCTGGCCTGAAAGTAGAGCTCCACTTTGTTTGGCCGGTACCGGCCAGCCCCGTCCATGGCGGCGATCACATGGCTGACAGAGGCTGATGGTTATCGGCTGTTATTGGTGATCAACGACTCGTTGAGACTACAATATTTATTCATGTATGAAATTGCCGGACTCCCCTCATAACTTCTCCTCGTTCTGAGGATTGTTACCTACAGGTCTTTTGTGTACTCACTTAGGCTTATAGTTAACTCGCCAGAGAACTTCTCTTCATTCTGAGGGTCTTTCATGTACTTACTTACTTAGGCATATAGAACTTGTGAGACTTATCATGAAATAATTGAAAGATCATAAGTAGTCTGTACAATGCACGGTTCGACGCATTTTTGCTCGTTGTCGGGAGACGCGACACTGAGAGCATGCCTGTTACGGTCTACAAAGGAAAGTAGAGGCCTGGAGCTCTACCTTCTGTTTTGGACCTCTACCTTTTGGAAAAAGCTCGAGGCTCTATTTTATCCAACAGCTCCACCTGGAGCTCTACCTCTACCTCTACCTCTACCTCTACTTTGTTAAGTGAAGCCCTGTTTTCTCTATTGTGGAAGCTCTGCCACCATCCTGCGCAAATGACCGCTGCGCTTTCCCTATTCGCAGCAACTTCTCAGCAAATTGAAGTGTCCAGAAGAAGGACGGGTGCTTCGGCATGGGGTAGTGGAATGACTTTGGATGAATACGTCCAGCGCGATATTGATTTGCAAGATTCCGAGTGCGGGAGAGAGGGGAGGTATTTGACTTGGTGAGTTATGCATATGATTAGTGAGATCTTTCTTACATGCTGCGGTATAACTCGATCATAGGATCCTTGCGCCTCGAAATGATCCTCATACGCTAGATTTCCTATGTTCCTGTGAAACGTCCGTACGCACCCTCTCAGGTTCTACTCAGTCTATGAATCCAACGAGGATCGTGATCTCTTGGTAGGTTCCGTCGAGCTGGATTAACCTCAAGAATGAATCACACTTCTTCCGAGCCCGACTCGGAGCCTCTCATTGAGCAAGTCGAATGTTATGGAATCGCCTCCGTGTTCACACCTCCTCAATATCGCGGAAAAGGTTACGCTCGTCTTATGATGAGTTTATTACACTGGGCTCTAGCAGGAAATAAACTCACTTCGACTGGTAATATCAAGTTCCCGTTTGATATCTGGGGTTCGCCCCCAGCTCCTCCGAAAGAGTTGGGAATGGGCGATGCCACGTTCTCGGCGTTGTGGAGTGATGTGGGAGATTTTTATGGCAAATGTAGTCCTGACGGTGCAGACGATGACTCGAACCGCTTGAAAAAGTCGGGTGGCTGGGTTATCAGAGGGACGAGGATGACGAGGTGGTGTCCGAGACCGGACGCTAGTACCGCCTTGATGCATGCGGATACTGGCTCTGACCTACACAGTTATTCAGGAGAGTGGCAATGGCTAACGCAAGAAGAAGTAAACCGGCTCCTTACACATGATGCTGAGCTTATGAGAAAGGATCTTCGCGCCCGGTGGTTCGAAATCATCTCGTCTAACTCTACCTCATCCTCAAAAACGAAAGTTCTATTCACGTTCCTCCCATCTGGTGGCGTAGAGGCTTTCCAACGCGAACGACTCCGGCGTTTCTGGGAAAAGGAGAAAATTGTTCATTGGGGTGTGGCTTTATCTGATCCCTTAGGTGACCTGAGTACAGTTCGAGCATTCGCTACATGGACACTTGACCTCCGTCCACCTGCTTCTCGGACTCTTGTCATCACTCGTTTCCGCTGTGGATCTTGCTCAGAAGAGTTTGAACGTTCTGAAAATGGTCATGGAACTCAAGTTCAGATTTTGTGCGAGCTTTTACAGAAGGTCTGGGAATATTGTAGTGAGCATGACATTCAAATCCTTGAGATTTGGAATTTTCCATTGGAGTTGAGGGAAGTGGGGTATCGATGTGCCAGGCACTGGTTTGTGGGATCTGATCCTGAGGGAGAGGAGTTTGAGAGAACAGAGCACCTTCCAGCATTCAAATGGTATGGACATGAATATGGACTGACCCCAATCAGCAGTACAGATTCAGGTCTGGTTCCTGAAGAAGATGAGGTTGAGTGGGTGTTCAATGAGAAGTATGTTTGAGAGTTTAGTCTTTTGAAGAATAAGTGCTATACATTCTGATGTATTTTTTTTTCTAGATTTTGCTGGTGTTAGCAAGGAATAACTCTTAGATCTCATACACCAAATCTTGTGTGGTATTCTTTGCTTGCATCCGAGTCCATGCTAGGATAGAATTTTGTGTTGTCTCTTTTTTATCTCACCCCACCCCTCTTTGATCATCCTGCCTTGCAATAACTAAAGCAGAATGAAATGCTGCAATGGTCCATGCAATTAGTTCTGGCCAGGAGGCAGCAGTATGGAAGTGCAGACATAACAGGGAAGCAGAGAGAAAGGATTCAATGAATTAATTCACTACAGATGCTCAGATTGTTACTCCAAGTGTCCAAGTGAGGGTAATTTGTAAACAAAAAAAAAAGAAGCAGGATAATGAAAATAGTATCCATTTTGCAGCTCAGGAGAGGAAAAATCAGGTCTATACAACTCAAGCTAGATGAATGCGCAAACTAGCACATATGTTCAATGAGTGTAGCAAAGTGAAAATTTTGAAAATTTTGAAGGTGGCAGCAAACCTTTGGATGACCTCAGAAACTTCCAAAAATGTGGTAAAAATTCCAGAAAAATATAATACTAGCTAAGATCTTTTGAGTAGTTGAGGTCCATACATTGCACCGTATACTTATTTGTGATCCCACTACATGATTGTAACCTGATGCTGAGTGAGTCACCTTGCTGCTAATGTGATGACGCTGGACTCAAATACTTCACTTGTTTTTATCAGTCATACCCCAACAGCAATAAAAACTTCAAAGATCTCAGAAATTAGGGCTGAGATTTTCAAGTATAGGGAATCTAAATGCACTCCGATTGATGGAAATCAAAGGCGTAGTACAGCAATTGGCTATTTTTCAAAAGCTTCCAAAACCCTGAAAAATGGTCCAAACAGTGAAATTATTTTTGATCTGCCTCCGAGTTTTGAGTAGAGCCTATGTTCACAACAGAAGGGAACTAGATGTGTGAACAATGGAGAGCAGCAGGAGATCTATAGAGCTATTGGATACAGGTATCATTAGTTCATAGTGGAATATCCAGTGTATTGAGAATCATTCGGGATCGTCAACATCCCATGGCCATCCTGTATCATCCATCATCCAGAATTATTCATATTTTGTCTTGTCGTAAGTATCATGAAAATCATAAGAACCCAGATCACTATAGAGTATGGAGCATTAAACAGCTACCTTCACACTCTTCTTCGCCGACTCTCCCAAATCAACAGGAACCAAATCATGCGGTTCATGTGGCATCGATCGAGAGCTTCCCTCTCTTACCATGATATTCATGCCATCATCATCTTCATTGTCTATAGGGCTAAGAGGCTCCGCTATAGAAGACGTGTCTGATTTCGAGCTCGACTTTGACTCGTAGCTGTACATCGACTCTCTGGTTGGTAGACTCAGAGCTGGAGCTGTAGGAATAATGGCAGTGGTAGACGAAATGCTAGACTGTCTGCTGAAGAAATCACCAATCTTTTTGGTGAGCTGTGTGGGAGTCTGCATGACAGCAGATGGTGTAGGTGAATCGACTGAAGCTAGTACCGAACTATTGATATTGCTCAGAGTAGGCGTAGGCTTGGCATTCCATAGTTTGAAGCCCCAGCCGGATTTAATGGATGATGTTTCAGCTTCATTGCCAGTAGTGGAGGCGGGAGGCGGGGGAAATTTTATCGACGCGGTGTCAGATCCATTCTGACCAGACTCATTCCCGCTTCCAACATTGTTCTCTTCGATGAACGCACGCAACGCGGAAACACACGTCTCAGACGCCTCTCGCGCTTCCACTGCCTCTGTCAGTTCATGTCTGGTCTCTTCCAAATCTGATTTGAGTGTAGCAATCTCTTTTTGCAGACCTTGAATCTGCACGCTGCTGTCCGACGAGAAAACGTCCAGAGCAGAAGGAGATATGCTACTCGAATGGCCTGCAAAGAACCCAGACATTCTTCTATTTGGTATTGGCGAAGGACTCGGATTGGGATTTTCGCCAGGGATTGTGAGTATCTGAGAGTTGTGCTCAGGAGAAAGGGCAAGGCCAAAGTTGAGGTTACTCAGGGCTTGAAGACCAGAATCGGACACTGAGGAGATACGTCTGTGTCCGTTGGAAGGCCTACCGTTGAACGAGCCGGTGAGCGGAGTAAATGATGTACGCTTCGACGGAGGACTTAAGCTCAGGCTATTCAAACCAGCACGAGATAAGTCAAGAGGAGTAATTTGAGCGCTCTGCCGACGATTCTCCGTCTGTAAGCGCATGAGGCCACGTCTGAATAAACAAGTGAGAATTCTGACTGGGCGAGATGAAGATATTGATTTACCTGCTTTCCTCGACCTTGGTCCTTAACATCGAGATAGCTTCTTCGTCATCCTTGTTCTTCCGCCGTGCTTCCATAAGGTCTTCTTCCATGCTCGTAGCCTTATCTGTCATGTGCTGCAAAGCATCCTCCAACTCTGCCTCGCGTGAGTGAGCAGAGGAGAGAAGAGAGACCAAGTCGTCCTTCTCTTTGCTCAAATCAGAGAGAGAGCGTCGAAGCTGAGAAATGATATGTGCTAGGACGTCGGGGTCGAGCGAGTCACGCAGCTGCGCAATGACTGGAGCGCTGTTCGCATGCATAGTGGCATTATGCGCTGGCGTAGGTGGGAGAGATTCCATATCAAGTTGGCGTTCTAGCTCAAGGCTAAGGTCGATTGAAAACGGTCTCTTGTGAGAGGCAGAGATAGGTCTGATTGGTGCAAAAGACGTGTCACTGTCTGCACTTGGTGGAACTTCAAACTGTAACGACGGTTGCGGGCTGGTCAAAGTGTCCATGGTGGTTTAAGTCAATAACATGAAAGTGTTCCCACGTGTTTCAAATTCACCAAAGTGGCAAAGTAGCAACGGGTTCTAAATTGCTTTGCTACGATACATATGAAGCCCAGGAGGCTGTATACACATATCTAGCAGTATATAGCCTGTTCCAAGCTCGAGTAGGCTTGAGTAGACGCCACTCGAAAAGCAGATCATATAGTAATAAGTATCTTGCCGTTGATTGATAGAATTTCTATATCCACGTGCAAGTGGTATACTCTATCACACCATTGCCGCCTTTGAGCGACGACGCATCTGAAGGCTGCCTGAAGGTCAACGATCAATCTCAAGGTGCAACCGCTCGGGTCCGATCATGACCTCGAGTTCTATTCAAAATTTTCGAGTCCAATTCACCTGCCATTTAATGAAGCGGATTCGTCACAGCGACGGATGATCTGCTAATGATAGCTAACAGACAGGAGCAACTTTAGGGAATGTCGATTAGAGAGCAAAGACGGACAAGAGTACATTGGCTTATGAGTCATGCATTTTTCGACGTGAACGAGGAAGATTGGAACGAAGACTCGGACCATAGAAAGGAGTACAAAATCGGAGTATACCGCATATTTCATACAAAATCTATCGCGAAGTTGAGCGATCCAAAAGGCACGAAGGAGAGAATTAGGATTTACCATTCATACCTCGACGCACATCATACCTGTGCCAATCAAATGCATTCCATAGCTTCAATTGTCTGAGGACCTGGCAATCTTTTTGGTGCTTCTTTGCCCAATGTTGAGTTTGGCATTCCTGGTCAGTATATAGTCAACGTTTTGACAGACAAGATTGGTGAGTTATAGGGATTGACCTTGCTGCAATACTCGGATAGAGAGCATCTAGAACATCGATGCGCAGCGGGCTTGTTACAGTTGGAACATACGGCCTTATCGGTACTTGCATGAGTAGCCTTGATGGAAGCACGAAAGACGTCGCTGGTCGCCAGTAGCTCGCGGAGACTGACAGGAAGAACCTAAGTTCCAAACATCCACATTATCGAGTTCAACATTGGCAAAACTTCTTTCAACACATTTTCTGACATACCTTCACTGCATCGGGTTGCTCTACTCTTACACCTTCATTTCCATCCGCAAATTGGTGTCGCTCTGCATACATGATACACAAAGTATATCCCACTTTGCACTTTCTTGCCACATCCACAAACAACGACCGGTCGTCGAAATTGAACGAAACAAGAGACTGGCGCCCAGAGAGGTCTTTAACCTGATACACAGGTCGGATAGGCCATTGATTTTCCTGTACAATTTCAGCGAATATACACCAATGCTTGCGAGGTGAACGATTTTGAAATCTGGGCTTCGATTTGTCGAATGCGATAAAGTCGTCGTCGGAGTCGTCGTAAAGGGTCAGAAAACCTGCGTCAAGCGGGAGGCTGCTGAAGCAGGGGAAGAAGAACTAAGGATCTGGTTAGATGATTCTGGTTAAGTTAGCTCTTTTTTATGAAGCCACCTGGTTTCGAAGATCAGGAAGTCCAGACATAGAGGTTTCTCCAAAGTAAGATCTGTTGAACCCCTCGTGGGATAGTACTTAGTACTAACACTCAAAGAAGACCTTAGAATACAAATTCCGAGAGAAGCGTAGTGGGCTACATAGACTCTCAGAGCATATATAATACACGAATATAGACTGCTCGCTAACATACGCGTATGCGCAAAGACGAATAAACGGGATATAAATTTTTTTTATTTCAAAAGAAAAAAAAAACGAGGCGATAACGGTTGCCGTTCCGGCTCTACATATAGAGGGCGCTTATCCACTTTCATTGTATTCATCGCGCGTCTGTCGTTATCTACACAAATTGCCCACCCCTCCTTCCCTTCACAATTAGTGACCGCATTTATCTTAATCGCGGCACCACAGACCTTGCCACATTTAGCGTCTCTCATCTCCGAAGAACAGAGAAGCTAGAGTTACTCACCCGTGCAGGGCTAAGCCCAAGCAAACACTTCTATCTGGTCTTTCTATACCTCTTCCTGGCGAAGGTCTTATCAACCATGGTGCAAAGCTTTTGAGCCCATGATTTTTCACTCTTTGAAGAGCCTGCCCGCGTCTGGATCATACTTTGTATGCTGGGATTTCTTGGCTGAACTCCCAGGGAATCAGAGAAACTGTGCAAATTCCGAAGAAAGAGATTACCGGTCTGATATTGGACTTGCCAGCTCAGTTAATTACCCCGTACGAGATCATACAAGTACATTGTCACAACTTGTCATCGACACAATCCTCGTCTCGCCTCGACCAAAACCCCATTTTCCCATGGTCTTGACCATATTTGGTAAAAAAACACAAGTTTCCAGAAATTGACAGTGTAATTTTGCTCAGGCCGTTCCGAACTCAGGGTCAAAATGCTACATTTATATCGATCGAGCGTGATATAAGACGCTTTGGCCACCTCAACACTTAAGCTTAAGGACCCTCCGCATGGCTCTAACAGTCCAAAATTTCTTGCACGAAGCAGCTCCTGTACTCATTTGTTCGGAGATCATTGTGGTATCGGTTCCCAGATGCGTGATGCAGGTCCGAACTCCTAGGAAATCCTGAATAGGTGAGTCTTGTTTTTGCACTGCCGGTTTTAACTGAATAGCTGCCAGGTCCAAGCTGGTCCAGTAACACATTCGATCCGAAGTCCGAGCAGCTATCGTAACTTGTATATTGACTGACCCTCTCCTCCGTCGAAAACTGTTTCCGACTGAATGTTATCGACCCACCTTTAAATTTCAATCCATACTTGTTGCGATCCAAATGCAGCGACCGGACTTAGTGCTAACGTTGAGCTGCTGTAGCTAGAGTACGTTTTTATCACGTGAACTACTTACAAAAGGCTACGATTTCTGACGAACTGGGAAAGCAATTGCCAAGTATGCGGAGTCAATTAATTTTGCTACCGCGGTCATGAATTCCACGGCAATCACCGATCTTTTCCAGGTTCTCGATGTGTGTAATGGTTGTGCCCTTTTCAACTTGCCGCCATGTCCTCTCATACTCCGAAACGTTCAGAGGAGAACATACAGCGAAAGCGACGAAAGGGAGCAACGAGACTATCTTGTGCAGAATGTAGAAGGTAAATATTGTCATTCTGCCTACCGTACTGCTTCGGCAAATTCAAGATTGACTTTCTAGGCTCAAGTTGCGATGTGATCGCTGCATACCATGTAGCTCATGTGTCAAGCGAGGGTGAGTCTTTCTTACATTCTCTCCTCATCTCGAGCTCTTGCTAAATTGCATGACCATGCCAGAACGGCTGCTATCTGTCCTGATGTGCGTTTCCACTCTGTTTGCGTTTAATCCCAATCAACGAGCAAGTTGCCAATAGGGCTCTTTAACTACTGGGCAAGGAAACCGGTATGCTTCGAACTCTATCAAAACTCATAGATCCCAACTCCAAAACCTGTAGATTTGTCCTTGCATCTACCCAGGAGCTACATGAAAAGATACACGAGCTATCAAGTCGTGTTAGGGAGCTTGAAGATGGTCTACGCTCTGATCATAGTCAATTGACGAATGATCCGCATCCTTTACTGTCCGAGGAGCTGCTGAAGGTCAAAGCGCCCCTACAGCGAGAACCCCCTGCTGCGAGGAGTATATTGAATGGCAATGTCAAGGACGAGGAACCAAACCCAGATGTCGTTGATGCATTTGGGTCCTTGTCCATAAGCCTCTCGGGCAAAGCTAAATTCTTTGGTCAGACGGCAAACTCGTGGGTACGTACGAGATAGTTGACATGATGTTGCGATTGTTGACGTTTGTCGCCATACAGCTCTTCCTTCAGGTGAGTGATTGTCAGAGGCCCTTGGTGAGAGGCGTGATTAACATAATCTATTTCTAGAACGAGACTTCAGAAGATGATACTCCTGATCCTTCCCAGACCCTTCTTCAATTACAAGCATATCTTCCTCCCCAGATATTGGCTCGTGCATCCACCTTGACGATGACACCGACACCCCCAGAAATACTACAGCCAATCACTTTCCAAACCCTCTATTATTATTTACCCCCTGCCGAAATAGCCGTCCGACTTCGTAATATCTACTACAAGCACGCAGCTTGGATGTACGTATCTTCAGCACTACCAGCTTCATCTCATTGACAAGGGTTTCAGGTATAATCCCGTCTCTGAGGATATGTTCGATTACGAAGTTTGGAGTCAATTTTATGGGCCAAATTCTGGTCTTTCAGCAGACTACCCTCTCGTGTCTCACAGACTTTCTGTGATGTTCATGGTTTTGGCTATCGGCTCCCTTGTCGATACCTCGCTGTCACCGTATAATGTCGACGCGGAGAAATACCACCAACTAGCCAAAGCTGCCCTTTTCCAGGACTCATTCCTAGATGCTCCCACTATCAATGCTGTACAAGCTCTGGTTGGTCATTTGTTCTCTGGTTTATCCATCATTTTAACCTTTGACACCAGTTCTTGATGACTTACTACTTGTTTTTGTCTGACCGACATGGCTCAAGTACTGGGACGAGGTGGGCAATCATGGGGCTAGCCGTCAAGCTGTCACAGACTGTATGTACTGTCGAACACCCTTCGTTCGAACAATCACGCTAACGAAACCCTTCTAGATTGGCTTGCGTGAGCTTACTAACGCGAAAACTTTTCTGTTCGAAACCGTCTGACGATCACTTATAGACAGGGATAGCGGACGCTGGAAAGGTGTCGAATTGGACGAATCACAGCGCCGTCGACAGCTGTTCTGGGAACTATTCACCTATGATTCTTGGCAATGTTTTACCTTTGCGCGACCGCCTTCTTTTGCGCTTCCCCATATCGACTGCAAGATGCCTTACGCGAATATCGATTCAGCAGAAGATCAAATTTGTAAGTTTCCCCGTGTTCTCGTCTCTTCCTCGTGTCGTCTGATATCAGATTTCCTGTTCACTTCATTTATATTCCTCTACTAGTCCATGCATGGAAACACCGCTTTGTTAGCGAGTGCATGAATCTCCTGCACGATCAGGCTTTCGGCGCGAAGACCCCTACATATGCGACCGTCCTTCAACTCGACCGAAAGCTGAGAGCTTTCCCTGTTCCTTCGGTACTTCAAGTCATAGGGTTTGGGAGCTCTGAGCCCATGTCCGCAGGAATGCCGGAGTCGTTAATGCTAACGCTCCAACGCCACATTGTGCTTGCTATTCGAGAAATGAGTATGTAACCTCTTGCTAGCTCGATAGAGCTCTAATACTCATGAACCTCTGCTTCCTAGACCTCCTTTGTGCGTTTCTGATCTTATTTTTTCTCCGCTTGGTACATTTACACTTTTCGCAGATCTTCATCGGAGCTTCTTTGCCCGAGCTATAAGTGACCATCCCAAGGACCCGCTCGGGAGTCCTTATGGCACCTCCGTAATCGCGGCGTACCGAAGTGCTGGATCGCTGGTTGCATTGATGCGAAACTTGCATACTCAACTACAGGATTTGAGCCAAAGGTTATGGTTCTTGTGGACTCACATGTTCTCTTGCGCTGTGAGTGAATTTCCCGAGGATCATTATCGTTGGATGTGTTCAATATATTCGTTGCTTTGCAGATCATCCTCGGTTCTATTGTCACTCGCTGTCCATCGATGAGCTTGGCTCCTTCGGCGCTCTTACAACTCGATTCGGCCTGTGAATTGTTTTCAAAAGCCGCAAGCGGCTTCAGAGCAAACAAAGTCCTCGTAAATATCAGTCTTTCCATCGGCATCAAGCATGAGATACTAATACGAATTTACTAGAAAATCATGCTCGATCTTCAGAATCGAGCCCACGAGTGTCTAGATGAATTCCGTAGAGGGAGTGCTGCGCGGTTGGATTCTATGAATGATAACGACGAACTAGCCATACTAGGAGGAAAAACCAGATTGGTCAAAAAGGAACCAGGCTCGCCTCAGCTTTTTGAGCGATCCCCCAACTCCCACAATCCAGTCGTTCCGCTCCCGTTATCCCCTAGTGCGGGTGCACAAGTGGATTCGAACTTGGTCGAGTATCTGAGTTCTTTCCAAACCCAACGGCAACCTCAATCGGCATCGAGTGTCAACTCTTACTCTGATCCAGAAGTATCGCCTGTGTCGATGTATGGCCTCACCTCCCTTCCTGGAAGTGCTAACGGATTCCATTCGGAACCCTCCAACTATCAGCCGATGACTCCTTCATCTCATTCTATGATGTCTGCGTCGGATTCCTCCTTCCACCACCACCGCCAGCATAACTCTGTAGGGAGTGATCCTGGCATGCCTTCGTTCCCGTCATATTTTCCTGTTTACGATTACGGTTCTTCAACCAACTCCAATTCTTATGCACCGATAATGGAATCTCCTATTCCAGCGCATGCACAGCGGAGGTCTAGTTCAGGCTCACCGGAGCAGAATTTGATGCACACAGTTTGGCACGATTTTGTAACCTCAAATGGGTACGTGCCAAACTAACTCCATGATACCGCTGCCCGTTATATGGGCCTTGTAATATATATATACCTTTGTTCCAACGGTATATCATATATCGCGACCTCTTCTTTCTCATTCTTGATTACTATCATGTATGTATGATCTATCATATGTATCAATGCATTCGATATTATGTATGTAGTTTAACAGTTATCACTTGCTTGGGTAATTGGATGATGTATTTTCACTGAACGAAACTGAGTCTATCCATGACTCATGAGTACAGATGAAATGTAGCAAGTCCTTAGTATTAGTACAAAATTGACTTCGGTCATAGTCTATGGTCAGAGTCTGACTGGATCATTAGGTATGTCCCCTCCATTCGCATTGGGACCTTCCTAAGAGAGATTTTATATCGAGCATATACTCTTGACTTCGGTGAGCCACGACAGTAACCCGAATATTCGGAGGATATTTCAGGAACTTGAAGATCATGGATGAACTAGATTCTCACAGTGAGATCCACTGGAAACAGTTAGCCCGACTCAATTTGTGAAGATATGGATGTAATTGCTGATTCTGATGAATTGTGGTCCTCGACAGCGCATTAAGATAGATTAAGATATGATGGAAATCGTTGAATATCGACCAAGACCGCAATCCCTTGTTAGCTCAAGGTGAGTTATATCTGCAAGGAGAGACAATTCCTTCGTACTCAGAAAGCTGACATCATCCAGGCGAAGAGATGACAGAGACGAGATGCTCCTGCTTCAACAAAGAATGAAGGGATGTGACACAGCCCCGGCATGTCCGAGTCACCGAGATAAGGAGAGACGGTGAGAGTATCTAATATTGACATCTCCCTAAATTATCTGCAAGCAAGTCCAGCAGGCGTATACGTTGCGAGTTCTGCATAAACGTCGCGGCGAAGTGGTTAGTTTGTTATTTTGTCGTTTTGCAGGACAGACGATATGCTTTGGAACGCATTTCCCAAGCAGATACACGACTACAATAGTCACCTAAAAAACCAAAACAAAAGTCTCCCCTGGAAAGAAAGATGATAGCAGCTGATAACATGGTAAGGATTTGAATACCAGAGTCAATGGCTTTTCTGATCTTATCTCGTTCGCTGGGAGCGGTTGCAAGGAAACACCCGAGAGTGATTGCAGAAAGCTGAAGACGTGGCATTGAAATTGATTCCATCAGCATCAATGGCCGTAGCATTTCTGAAAGCTGGTCAGGTACATTGATTTTGGACATCTCTCTGCGTGAATACTGGGGAGAAGGTAATTCAGTGAGGTGGCCACACGCACTACCCTTTTGGGTTCTTATACCGATTCACTTATATAACGTACTTAGTCAGCTAATTCAAATAGCTTATCTAAGTACACAATACCTTCAATCATCAATCATCATCTGAAGAGTGGTCTGAACCACTGCCTGGTAGCCCCAACCTTTTCCTCGCGCGCCTCAGCCGCTTCCTCCATTGTCTTTCTTGTTCCCGAATCTTCACGGGATCCCAGACGGAGTCACCGAATGATAGCTTATCAGTAACTTCATATAGTCGTGCAGCAAAGTCATAGCAATGTGAGGTTTGAGGGTCTCTGAACACTAGGGTTTCCAGTAGTTTACCCTTTGGCTTGAGCTTCGTATCCAGGTCTCGGTACCTCGATAAATAAGTGAGTAAGGTATTATACAGCCTTTCCTGGATTTCCGCGTCAACAGTTCCATTAAGGTAGATTGACAGGTTGTGAGAGGCCATAAGTACAAGATTGGAAAATGGAAGACTTCCAATTCCTTGCTGTCGACTGAGGCGTTTGAGTCTCCGACCACTGGGAACAGTATTGGGGGCCCGCTCCATGGCATCAATGGCGCCTCTAAGCAGAGCAGGCAGAGCGTCATTGACACCAATGCGAATGGTCAAACCGACAGGTAGAAGTCTAATAAGCGTTCTCCAAGTCTCCCAAGAGAACATTTGCTCAAAGTAATTTGTGTTCAACTTATGATTGTCATGCGTGATCGATGTTGCATCCAAAGTTGTCAACTTTTCCAAAGGGAGAGCATTGATGATTTTTGCGATCATTCGACGATTTTCACGCTGAGTGATAGTGTAAACCAGTATAAAGGTTTCGGGGTCCTCATCTGAAAATATGGGGTTGGGATAATCATCTCTTTGAAAGAATGAGAACGCCAGATAGAGTCCACTTTCTACCTTTGCAGAGCGTATAATTGGCGCGTCTCTGTGTTGTAGATGGCGTCTAACGTGTATCATCAGTGATTTGATGTCACGGATGTACAAAGGTCCATCGTATCTGGGGTGTGCAATATAACTCGTATGCGTGGTGTGAGGAAAAGTGAGGAATTGTAGAATGGCAGTCATAATCTGGATATCCATGTTCAGATTGAGAAGCCCAAGGTCCGGAAGTGATATTGTTGGAAAACTCTGGATGTCCCTGATATCAATGTTCACGTAGTGGCGAATGATCAGGGTCTGCAGCGCTGGAGATTGTTGAATGGTATCATGGATGTCTTTGAGCGAGGGCAGAGCAGTTACTAAATCACGATAATCAATACTTCTAGTTAACTCAAGATGAGTGACGTTGGCTAGA
Organism: Lentinula boryana; assembly: GCA_027886635.1. NCBI lineage: Eukaryota > Fungi > Basidiomycota > Agaricomycetes > Agaricales > Omphalotaceae > Lentinula > Lentinula boryana. Next base: position 5,763 of record MU790712.1, on the reverse strand, counting down.
AGTTGCAATTCCTTCGGACTCGTGAAAACAACATTTTCTAGGCAGATGCGACGGAGTCGTGGTGCTCTTCCTTCCACAAGGAATAAAGGCACATTTACAAGAGTGACGGGCTGTTCATCTGAACTCTGAAGACTGAATCGGAGGTTTTCCAACATCGGGAAGCTAGGGACACGGCTGAAGAAATCAGCGAAATCGCTTGTATATCCCAGCAATTCTAGTAATCGCACACGATGCGCGTTCTGAGCGAGCAAGTTTGAGGAGTATTGATTAATGCTGAATTTGAAAGAAAGGGGATATCCTTTGGAACGAGTTTTCCAGACCTCCACACGCTCGCCATGATATGCTGAACTATCGTTTTCGGAGATCCAAGACCAAAGCTTGCCATTATTCATGATAACTCGATGCCACCGACGACAGATCAAGATAAGACGGCACCACCTGGTGTACCAGGCGCCTTCAGATATCATGACCTTGTAGAATATATCGGTAAGTAGTTCGTCCGGAAGAAAAGATATCGAGGCTATAGCATTTCTGTACGATTTCAAATCAGCAAGTATGTCGATTCCAGAGTCTATAGCCTTTCGGATCCTTTCTCGTTCACTGCAGTCAATTCAAGATTCAATCAGTTTCTATGTCAGTTTGCACTCTTACCTGGTCCGAGATAGTTGTAGGCGGGGCATTGACTCCATGATCATTGGCTCGCGCAGTATCTTTGCAAGATGGTCAAGTTGGTTTGAAATTTCCGTAGGCGTCATGGTGGTGAGGAAGAGATACAACAATTGCTCACACGTTTTCTCAATGTGTAACATCAAGCGCCTCGGTCCCAGATTTTTCTATTACTTATCTGTGCATTCATTTCCTGTCTTCTCTTTGTATTGCTTGCATGACAAGCTAACATGTCGATGCTCGTTGTTTCTCAAATTGCACAGCTTGTATCGCAGACTGTAATCAACTATTCCTTGCAAACTTCTCCCAAATCACCAAGTTCAGATAATGCTCTCTTCGTATCTACTGACGAAGATATAGTAGCAACTATTATCAGGGCTTGCCGAGTGGCAGACTCTGGCCTCGTCTCATTGATAGCACTGGACTGTGCGGTCGCGTTACCCAAAATACTGCTTCCTCATGCTGGAGAGCTGAGCCATGTTCCGCTTGTTGTACACATAGAAGTCAAGCGGGACTTATCATCAGTCTTCCTCCTCCACACTGCTTTCCCTTGTCTCCTCCTTTCTGTAACTCCCTCGGAAGCCCACGACAACTCCATCATCGCTACGCACTTGGCTCGCTCATTGAGAGTAACAGTCATCCATATTTACTTCCATAACGGAGATGCCTTCAGTATTGACCGGAATAATATGCTGGAAAAAAAATCCATTCTTGCCTATCTCTCAGGTGAAATGGGAAACAATGATCTCTCTGCCACTGAGTGTGATGTAGAAACACTATGGAGAGCATATCAAGACATGACCAGTCGTCTGTCCCGCTTCACTTCACGGCCATTGCAGCCATTCAGCTCTCAGTATTCAGAACAAGCATCTGATGTCCATACAGTCATTTTCATTATAGGTCATCACTGCATTTCTGAGATCACTCTTGTTGGCGTACAAATCATTCATCCCAACATCATAGCTCCTCTTTCGTCTTCATATATCCTTGAAACTGTATCACCGCACGCATCTCGTGTATTCATACTGGAACAACTTCAGGATTGGCCGATGAAATGGACTCCATTCCACTTGGAGGTCGCCCGTGCCCTACAGCAGCGCAACCCCCACCCGCTGATACGTGAGGCCATCCTTGGTTGTGACAAGACTACCATTACAGACTTCGACCTCGAAGAGCTGCTGAACTCACCCAAAGAACGAATTCAGCTCGGGACCTTTACCACTTCTGGTCCTCCTACCATTCCGTTGATTCCAAAACACGAATCAAGCTATTTCGGGGTGCTCAGAAACCTCTTCGATGTTCGGTTTGAACATTCAAACTCCCCTGATCTGGTCGCAGCGCATGGTCATCTTGTTACAACCCCTGAGTTTGCGCTCGGTCGAGTTCGTGGGCAGCTTGAAGAGCGAGCACGACTCGTGAAAATCGTTGAGAGTTTAATGCGCGACTCATCTGCGGATAGCAATCTCCATTCTCTCTTGAGTAAATGGCATCTTCACCGAGATGATGTGCTCTTAAGTCACACTTTCGGTGATGAGATCATACAAGGACTAGGGCACGACATCCATAACCCAGCGCTGCGAGAATTGTTCACCTTGAAGCACCGTTTCTCCCTACCTTCTCATTGGATAGTGGTGTCATCGTGGTCGTATGATCTAGGTTCCTCGGGCTTACATCACATCCTTTCTTCAGGTCTTCGCGTCAACATTCTCATCATCCATACCACACCCTACTCGCTCAGGCAGTCAAACAACCATCGACAGCATGATATCGGTCTGTATGCCATGAATTACGGTTCTGCATATGTTGCGAGCATCGCAATGTATAGCTCCTACGCTCAAACGATGCAAGCACTAGCCGAAGCTGACCGCTTCAATGGCCCGAGTGTTGTGTTAGGCTATCTACCTTATCTATCTGACCAGACATCTGCTGTAGATGTACTCAAAGAGACCAAACTTGCTGTAGATGCTGGCTATTGGCCGCTCTATAGATGGGATCCTAGTAAAGACTCTGAGGGAGGAGAACCCTTCTCTTTGGATTCCGACTCTATCAAGAATGATCTTGCCCAATTTCTTGACCGACAGAATCACCTATCCCAGCTTGTCCGCTCAAAGCCCGCCCTAGCTACTGAGATAGCTGGCAGTCTTGGCCGGAGCCTAAAGGAAGCGCGACGTTCGAAAGCACAAGAGGAATACAATAGATTGCTTCACACCGTAGATGCACCTCCAATGCGAATTTTTTATGCTTCAGACGGAGGTGGGGCTGAGAAACTGGCAAAGCGTTTGGTCACTCGTGGGAGAATACGAGGCTTGGACGTGAGCGTTGCGACCCTCGATTCGATATCTATCGATGCTCTTCAGTATCAAGATGGTCATGTTGTCTTCATTACATCTACGGCTGGCCAAGGCGAGCCCCCGCAGAACGGAAGGAAATTCTTCAAATCCCTCAATTCAGCGGTCAGCCTTGGAAAAGACAAGAAGATACTTTCGGGACTTCGCTACTTGGTTTTCGGCCTAGGCGATTCTCGCTACTGGCCTAGAGCTGAAGATGCACATTACTACAATAGGCCGAGTAAAGAACTTGATTCCAAATTGATTCTGCTTGGTGCACAGCGTCTTCTTGAACTACATTTGGGCGATGCTTGGGATGCAGACGGTCCAGAAACCCAGTATAAGGTGTGGGAGGCTCGGGTATGGAAGTTGTTCGGCGTTGACTCTGTAGAAGTGTCCGGGAAAGAGTCAGAACCGATAACTCTTGAACATGTCAAAGCTGCGTCAAATTATCTTCGTGGAACCATTGCTGAGGGGATTTCCGATACGACCACTGGTGGTCTCGCTCCCAGTGACCCGCCGCTCACTAAATATCATGGAATTTGGCAGCAAGATGATCGGGATGTACGAGAGGAGCGTCAGGCGCAGGGTCTCGAGCCTGCATACAACTTTATGGTCAGGGCAAGAATGCCCGGTGGGTCTTGTACACCTGAGCAGTGGTTGAGGTTGGATCGCCTAACAGATGAATACGGAAACGGGACAATGAAGATCACGACGAGACAGACGTTACAGTTTCATGGAATCTTGAAGAAGTATCTGAAGAAATCAATTCAAGATATCAATAAAGCCCTTTTGGATACTCTAGAAGTTGGTGGAGATGTGAATAGGTATGTGTATGTGCTTGCATCGTGCATGCAGCTCTAATAGCTTACTTTACAATGCATTCTATAGTAACATTGTGTGCTCGTCGATCCCCACCATGTCTGAAATACATGCTCAAGTTCACAGTTTCTGCATGGACATCAGCGAACGTTTAATGCCTCAAACTACAGCGTATCACGAGATTTGGCTTGACCAGAAAATGGTTGCTGGACACGCCGTAAAGGATTTTGAACCAATATATAGCGAGTGGTACCTTCCGCGTAAGGTCAGGAAATTGATTCCAAGTGCGTATCTCGATAGAAAACTCATTATTCCTACGCTTTTTAGTTCAAGATCGCCATCGCTGTACCTCCCACCAATGACGTTGATGTCTACACAAACGACCTTGGATATATTGCTATCGTTGAGGACGATGGTAAGAATGTCATTGGATACAACGTATTGGTCGGCGGAGGCATGGGTACAACTTTGGGCAATCAAAAGACCTACCCCCGAGTTGCAAGTCTCATTGGTTTCTGTACACCGGACCAAGCCGTCGATGTAGCTGAAAAGGTCACTCTAGTACAGCGCGACTATGGAGATCGGGTCGAGTAAGTTTTGTGTTCAGGTTCGGATATGATCACTGCCCACTCACCGTCCTTTTTTAGCCGTAAGGTGCTCGCATATTCTTCCATTCGAGATCTCGCTACTTAATCGCTTTTCTGTCTCCCTATTAGACAGCCCGACTGAAATACACAGTGGACAGAATGGGATTGGATAAATTTAAAGCTGAAGTTGAAAGGCGTCTGGGATTTCCTCTGCAAGAATCTCGTCCCTACTCATTCACTCAAAACCTTGATCAATACGGTTGGGTGAAGGGCCAAAACGGCAGACATTACTTCACTACTTTCATTGAGAATGGACGAATCCAAGACACACAAAAGACGAGACTCAAAACTGGCCTTCGAGAAATTGCCAAAATACACAAGGGAACATTCAGGCTCACAACGAATCAACATCTTGTTGTCTCCGAAATTGAGGAGGACAATCTTTCCAATATCAAGAATATCTTGTCAACATACAATATTGACATACAAGGTCTCAGTGGTCTGCGATTGTCTTCGTCGGCATGTGTAGCCTTTCCAACTTGTGGTAAGTCAAAAAAGCCCCTCGGGATAACATTGTTGGTTTAATCACCAGTTTCCATCAGGTCTCGCTATGGCGGAATCGGAAAGAGTGCGTACTACTCTATTTATCCGAGCTAGGCTACAACTGAGTATAACAATAGTACTTGCCAATACTGATCGACAAACTTGAAACTATTTGTGAGGAAAACGGGCTTCGCAATGACTCTATCGTCATGCGAATGACTGGTTGTCCTGCAGGATGTACTCGGCCCAACGTTGCGGGTCCGTTTGACATTTGGATTATCCACAGCTTAAAATTCTAATTGTCTTTGCATGCGCAGAAATAGGTTTTCTAGGGAAGGCGCCAGGAGCCTACGTGATGCTTCTCGGAGGTGGTGCATATGGACAACGGCTAGCGAAAGTTTATCGTGGTAAGTACTTGGAAGTATACCTACGATTCCCGACCTAAACTGGATGCAGAGAACGTTACTGAGCCAGAGATTCTTGCTATCCTCAAACCGATGATCAAGCATTACGCCCTTGACCGACTTGAAGGCGAACGATTTGGCGAGTTCGTCATACGAAAGGGCTTTGTTCCAGCCGTGACCTCTAGCCAGGAATACTGGAAATAACTCGGAAGAAGAGCCCAAGCTACTGAACACATATCTGTAACAACATTATATATGATGTATGCTGAATATAAATATGTATCTCAACAATTTAACAATTCTTGTTTCGAGTCTGTGGCACTGCGGGGATTGTACCGTTTTCCCGCGGTGAAAAGCATGATATTATAGTGAGCTTTAGTACAAAAACTCTAGTATATTCAGATGCCGATTAAT